>CAMOHE010047168.1:0-40340 GCA_946598075.1 Artocarpus hirsutus | reverse complement strand
CATGAAACTCATCAGCTCATGGTCCACCATTGCATCAACCAGTTGGTTGATTCTTAGTAAAAGGAAGCTATCCTTAGGGCATGCTTCATTAAGATCAATGAAATCCACCCTTTGGCTTCCTTACAAGGACTATATTTGCTACCAAGTTTGTTGAAAAAATAATACGCAGTGAAATTTTAAAAATTTTAAATCAGAGTATTTTTCAAAAAACGAGTTTGACATGCTATATGTATAAATTAGCCTAATCTTATTAACCTTGTATTCGCTGAAAAGCTCTCAAAATCTGTGTAGAGAAATAACATTCCAGAAGAGCCTCAACCAACTGGTCTTCTTTGTTATTCTCTATCCACGATCGGAGTGAGTGTGGGCTCACACGTACAGCTCTTTCTCAAGGTGACTCTCCTTTCAACCAACTGAGAGAACCCAAAGCTAGTGTTCATGATTTGTGAACAAGAGCTCTCAGGGAGTTTCAGATTCTCACCAGCAGAGTATCACTCTTAATCTCTCAATTGATCTAAATAACTCATGAGACTCACTCCTTATTTATAGAGGTTGGGTCTAGGGTCATTCCTTATCAGATAAGGTCTTAAAAATTCAAAACAGAATCAAATTCGGATCAATGTCGGATAAGATATGCGTAAAAACGTGTGATTTTTAATTCGCATATAGGCAGGCCGAACTTGCCCCATCGGTAGGCCAAACTTTAAGATCGGCATGCCAAGCTACCGAAATAAAAATCACACGAATCTTTTATTTTTCACCCGAGATTCTATAGGATAAAGCCTCAGTTTTAATTCAAATAACCCAATAGAAAAGTTATCTAATTAAAACAACTTTATCTAGATAATCTCTAGGATAATAAATTGATTCCCAATAATTCTACAAGTTTATCTTGATTTAGTTTATCTAAAATTAAATGAACTGATAAACAGACAAGAATTTTCCGATCCTAATAATTCTACAAGTTTATCTTGATTTAATTTTGTCACAAAATTAATTCAATCGATAAACAGACATGAATTATTTGATTCTTTCAAATTTCAACCAATCTAATAAATCTGACATAAGTCACCAATTATTGTAAAAGCATGCCATATCGTTATAGTATTTTATGAGCTAGCAAAGGAGACCAAATAGACCTATATACTTCAAGCTTCCGATAATTATGAATCCCAATATCCTAGATATACATTTCATAATTATCAACTCCAACGCTACTCCACTAAAAGATTGGAGTTGGACTCTCGTACTCTATAGAATTACGAAGCTCGTATAGCTAAGTCTCTATGACATATCAGAGTGTATCATATCCCCATAGGATTATCCATAATCGGCTTAGACAAGTTCTGTCTTACCTTCAAGATTATTTTTATCTTACGTTCTATTATCTCACCATTGAAAAACTTAATGTCCAAAGATAGTATACCATTCGGTTACACGTATGTATCCAAATGGTTGAACGCTCCAGTTTTTCAATTACAGGATAACGCATATAAGAGGATATCACTACTCCTAAAGAGGAGCTATGAATTCTATATCTATGAATAACAGGTCTACGTCATCAAGAGTCATGCCTCCAACGTACCGACATGCATACCACTATTAAGATGTGGGTGTAACCCTTTGGCACATCAAAAGATACAAGTCAAGACAACGGGTCCACTATTCATCTCAGGATTAAGATACAATACAAATGATTGTCTAAAGTGAATTAATTTGCCAAGACAGAATTATTAATCCAAATCAATTCACTTTATGTCAAGATCTAACACATCATCACCTATGACAACGTGCCAATGTTTCTATTAACGGAGTCTGCCTCCGATGGTCAAGACAAACCATCTCTCAATAGGGATATAGACAACATAACAATCTTTACATGAATAAAGTGCCCAAATTTATTCCCTCGATTGCGGATCTTATGTTTTACACCGTCACCTTAAGAATCGTGTCTTCCGTATAATCTGTCCATCATATGCCCAATTCTTAAAGGTTTAGACCGATAGTCTTAGACTATTGTTTGCTTATCATACATTCAACAAATATGAACGTAAAGAGGACAAGATTTGGTATATAAATAAGAAATGATTTCTTTATTGATAAAAATGTCTCCAAAAACCCATTACATTTTTACTCCTTAGGGCATACATGTCTAACAGTTTAGATAATGAGCCTCCTAAATGGTCTTGTTTTGGATTAACAGGTCCACTTCTTCCTATAGAGCTTGATATCTTTCCCCATTCAACAATTTTCTTTTTTGTCTCTTTGGCAAATAGGATGGGTTGATGTTAAGTCGATGGCTTATAATCTGAGAAGATATACCCTTCATAACATTGTGGGTCCATGTAAAGACAACAAGATTACTTTTCAGAAATCCTACAAGATCTACACGATGTTTAGCATTGAGTTCGGTTCCTATCTTTAGTATCTTGCTTGGGTCATCATCATCCACCAATACTTCCTCTAGCTGTTCTACTGGCTTTGCAGTAATTATTTCATCATCCATTCTTACATCCAGGTCTATCTCATTCGATGGAGGTCCCTGCTTAACCATCATCATTCTATGCTTTAGGAATTCACAATCTAGGATTAAATCAAAGTATGTAGTTTGGGCTTGGTATTGGTCATCCTTAATCTCTCTTACCTTGTTCTCAGTTAGGAACGTTATCACTTAATGATATATTGAAGAGACAACTTTTAGAGCTTGTAAAGTTGGTCCATCAATCACAATGTTGTACTGGATCCCTCCCTTAACAACTATAAAAATCGACACTACGATCAAAGGTTTGGTTAGGTACCAATGCTAATGAGAAGGGTGATTATACCTTCTGGAACAATCCTATCTCTTATAAAACCATATAGCAGCTATGAGTATGACATCAACTGAGTCATGAGGATGTGCATTTGATCCAATGTATTTCTGTAGAGAAAGCCAACCGAGCTTCCATTGTTAATGAATACCTTATCAACCTCGTGATTGTCGATCGCGGCTAACACCACTAACCCGTCATTATGGGAGAAGCAAACTTCTCATGCATCTTCTAAAAAGGTTATCTTCACACATGTTCTCCTCAGGATCTTATGTGGTTTTTCATTAACCATCATGTAATTATGGAATGGCATTTCTTTTACTTATCAAGCGTAATTCTTTTATGCTCATCGTGTGTTTTGTCATAAATAAGGACCACTATGGATAGCTCTAATAACTCTAGTAGTTTTTTGGTTGTTTCCTCCCTATAGAGCTGGGTTGGTTTGGTCTGGTTGGACATCATCCAGGCGGTTTTTTCTGATGTACTCTCATAAGTAGCCTCTTCTAATAAGATCTTCAATCTCATCTTTAAGGTCAGTACATTTTGAGGTGTTAGGACTGACCTTGCCATGGAATCCACAGTGCTTGTTCTGATTTCTTTTTACGGGGTTTTCCTTATCGATATTGGCCTTCTTAGTATAGTGCAACCTTGTACCTGGTTATAGATTTCTTTAATGTTTATATTGAGCTTGATGTATGTCTCATACATTTGACAGGGATGTCTTTGTCATTTGCTTGCTTGATCCAAGGTTTGTGCTGTCTATGCTATAGGTAGGAGCTAGAGTAGTGCTGATGTAGGTGCTGGTGGTGGGAAATAATTATTGTTGTTCTGACCTACATTTTGATTTCCACCATTTTGATTCTTCCTCTTCCTATTACTTTTCCCTTCATTCTGATTTGCTTGCTGTGCTGGCTGTTGGTTTGTCGATGTTGCTAGTGTAGGGGGTTAGTGTGGGGTACTTGCGGCTCTAATCATTGAGCTATTTCTTTGGCATTGATATATTTTTGAGCCCAGGCTATGTACTCGGGCCATAATAGAGGTGGCTTCTTATCTAATTAGAACTTGAATGCTCCTTATTGTAGACATCCTAGCACTATAAGTTAAAGCTACATCCTTGGAGCAATTTTCTATCAATACCATCTCATTTGCATAACGATCAATTAAAGATTTCAAAGACATAGCAGGTCCTTGCTTCGGGCTTAAAGCCTTTTTTGGGATGATTGCTATAGACATCTTCTTATTAATTATATTATAAAGGCTTTGAATAGTTCTCCCCAACAAGTGATACTTCTCAGTCTTAAGTTTCTTAACCAATGCCTATATAGCCCACTTAGAGTTGCATCAAAAGCATGACATTTAATGGCATCTTGGCCCTGTGTAATTTCATGGAGAATTAACTATGCATGGTCGTCAGGGTCACCTTTGCCATCGAAAAGAAGGATATTTGGTAGTTTGAGTTTAGGTGGCAAGGGCAGCTAGCACTTAATTGGTGAATAGGTGTCCAACAAGGTTATCAAAATTAAAAGTTGCATAACCCTACCTAGCTTCCCACCTATTTACTCATTCTATTAGCCTAAGATACTCTTGGAGACTTACTATCAACCTGTCAACATCTTGGCTGTTGGCTTGATGTGCCTAGATTTGGTTCCTAAGTCTCCCTACCTTTGGCCATCATCTTTCTTATTATCCACCAAACCGAATGGAACACCTTACTATGGTGCTAGAGGTGGCAATCCATCTCAACCCTGGTTGTTTTGTGTTCCTTCTCCCTCTTAGGCCACTTGTCTTCTTTGTGCTTGTCTCTATCTACTTCCTTAGGATCTTGATGCCTATGCTCGGTCCAACTACACATCATTAGTATCTCCGATCTCTTCTTGTAAATTCACACCATCTCTTGGCGCAGGTGGTGGATTATCATTAGCTATGCATGCAAGGTTTTTAGTGTGTTCTTTATATGTTTGAATTCATGCATCAAGTTTTCATAATTTTAAGTTAGGGTCTTGTTCTGGATTTGTAGAGCCACGTTAAGATTTGGAGGTGTATCTTCAAGCAGTTGCATTTGATTTTGGCCATCAATAAAAGGAGGTGGAAGAGGTGAGGGATCACATTTCCCTCTCTGAGTAGCATCATTGTCACCTTCAGCTTGACCACAGTGGTTATTTTCATCATTTTGGTGCTGGTTGTTTACTTCATTATGCATTATCACTATTGAAACGGTTAAGAGACTTTTTTATGGAAAAAAGGATTAAAAATCTTTAGGCCCTCCTTTTAGCACCAAATTTTGATGGGCAAAACTCATCTAACAAGAATCTTTCAAATTCCTCATTGAAATAATCACTCACGGACAAAGTAAATAAACAATAAAGGAAAATAATAGCAAGAATACACAAAATTTAGAATGGTTCACCTCAATTGAAGTCTACATTCACTTTTGGTTTTCTCGAGTAATATGGTTTCACTATAAGAAAATATGAATGCAAAGGATTTGGCAAATTGGACTTAGGCTGCTTTCTAAGCTGGCCTCTATTTGTAGTACTCAAGGTAGGCTAAAGTCTTACCCTTTAAGCATAATTTAAATTTCAATACATGATAATCTCTTTCCCTATTGAATAAGTACACCATTGTGATCTCCTATACGACATAGACTTTCAAAGTATCTTAGATTTGGTACATCATGATTAGTTCAAATGTTTATTGCCTTCTTGGAGATCTTTCAATTTGAATACGAATATGAATGGAGCATTTTAATCTTTCAATTTGAATATGGATAAAAATGGACCATTTTACTCTTTTTAGTTATCACCTAGTAAGAAACTTATAGAATGCACTAAGGCAATATGGGTCGAGATCCATCTTGGACCTTTTTGGACCCAATACCTAGCATGGCCCAATTTAGTGACCTGGTGACAACATGCAAGGTGGAATTCTCTAACTATAGTAGAAAAGGAAGAGGTAAACTATTTGGTTAATAAGGGGGAAGATATTGCAAGATTTTTTCTACTAGGAAAAATCTTTGCTCCTCAATTTTCTCCATCAGCAATTTGGCTAGAAGAGAGAGATCGTGTGTTTAGTTCAATTTGATATGAGTTAGTATTTTGTTTAATGTTGACTTTTTACTTTTGATTGATATGTTATTTCTTTCTTTCATAATGCAATAATGAAGAAGATTTGAAGAAATCTAAGTTGTTTTTTTGTTTGGGTTTTTTGTTATATTTTTACTAGATTTTTAATAAAGTTTTGTTTTAATTTTTTAATTTTTTAATAGATAAATTACTTTGAATGGTAGTTTACTAATTTTGATTAAATATGATATCTAGCAACATTTAACGGTCAAACTTAATGGTTTGACTAATAAAATGGTCTCTCAATAACTAAAACAAAAAGTTGGGTCATAAATCAAAAAAATTGGGGACTAAGATTATATTTTTGTGAAAAAGTTGGGGACTAAAGTGACAATTTACCCATTTTAAAAGAAAATCTAAATGGATCTTTATTATAAGAACATAAAACAAAAATATTATTTCTACTAATTACAATTTAAATTGAACTTTTTCATTTATAATATTTGCATCTCCAAATATTAGGAATGCAAATACCAATATTTACTAGTGGGCCAATATGTTAGCTATTTTTTTGGACACATTCAAAAAAAAAAATTATCTTCTTGGGGCAATTAGTTAAAAATATTTACAAAGTAATGACATGATCAATAGAAAGTTTGTTATAATGAAATCCATTATACTATATAGTAAGTGATATAAAATATATTAAGGGTTTTCTTTTGTGCATTATTTCAATATTTTGTCAAGTTATTTGTCTTTTTTTAAGTTTTTTTTTTTTTTTGCTTTTTTACTACAACTTTTTCTATTTTGCACTTTTTACCCTTAAATATTGTATTTTTCTATTGTGTCTATTATCTATTATCTATATTTATATCTCAATCTATAATCTATAATTTATAACTATATAAATATTACAAGCTATGTAAAAAAAAAATTATATAATATATTATAATGGCTGAACAAAAAATAATAATTAAATAATGAGATTTACAAGTTAAAACATGTAGAAAAAGTTAAAAAAAAAAAGTTACTAAGCATAATGTAGTAGTTAGGAATCTGATCTAAAAAGGAGCGAGAACAAAGTGCTTTAACCTCACCTATCAAGGATTAAAATAATCCAGGACTTGTTAAAAAATTAAATTAACATGCTCAAGAAAATTATTTTAGTGCGCCAATTAGAATATATATATATATATATACACACACACACATATTAGGGTTATATTAAAGAAAATAACATTTTTAATAGAATTATTTCAAAGCATAAATTATAGAAAAATGCTTATGTAAGGATAAATTTGTGAGATATCACTGTAATAACCAAATTAAATAAAAATATTTTAATAAAAAATTCAAAAATACAATATTTCCAAAAAAGGAAAAAAAGAAAAAAGAAAAAGAAAATAGCAAGCAAGTGCATGTTAACTTCTTTAGATGCTTGGGTAACAAAGATCTTGCAATTCAGTCAAAACACTTCAATATAAGATAATTTAAACAAAAAAAACTTTGGACACATTCAAAAAAAATTATCTTAGTGGGGCAATTAGTTAAAAATATTTACCAAGTAATGACATGATTAATAGAAATTTTGTTATAATGAAATCTATTACACTATACAATAAGTGATATATAATATAAAAAAAGTTTTCTCTTGTGCATTATTTAAATAGTTCGCCAAGTTATTTTATCTCTTTTTAAGTTTTCTTTTGCTTTTTGCCTTTTCACTACCAATTTTTCTATTTTGCACTTTTTACCCTAAAAAATTTTATGTTTCTATTGTTTCTATTATCTATTGTCTATATCTATATCTCAATTTATAATCTATCTATAAATATATAATATATATTCTATAACTATATAGTAAGTGGGAATTTTTTATGGTCTTATTCAAAAAATAATCAAGTTATTTTGTCCTTATATGGTCCCCCTTTCTTTTTTCTTTTTTTTTTCTTTTGCTAACCTTTTTTTTTTGCTAAAATTTTATATTTTTACTAAAAACACTCTAAAATATTATTCTATAAACATTACCTTGATAAATATTCTTATTATTGTAACTTCTTTACTACAATATTTGCAAAACTCAAAGCATTATTTTTACAAATGTTGACCTTGTAATACTTGTCTAGCTTAAACATTTTATTAGCAACGTTCTCAAATATGATTTTATCATGATTAACTGTAAATAATTTTCTCCCTATTTCTTCTACTAAAATCTTTTATTTTTTTAAACGTGTTGTACTTAAAAAAAGGATCCTACATTTAATATTGCCTCCTTCTGTTATAAAAATATTAATAGTATTTTCAAATAAGTTATTTATCTCTATTTTTTTTACACTCTTTATTTGTTATTTTTATTGGAAAATGATTATACAGTGGAATTTCTAAAATTTTGAAATAAACCTGTTTCATAGAGTCGAATTTGACACCCTATATATCATAAATTATATTTAGATCTTCGTACGTCTAGGAAATCAGTCCCTGCACTTCCAATAGAAATAATTTGGTAGAACTATTACGAGAGAATCACATCTAAATAAGCCTTAACTAACTAGTCTTCCTTGCTATTCTCTTTTCTACAATCAGAATGCGACACACTACTTGATCTTCCTCTTGTTTCCTCCTTCCAACCAAAGGAGAAAACCAAGAATAATGGTTCTTGATGTTGAACAATGATCCTATAAGAGTTTTAGGGTTTCTCTCTCTAGAAAACTCTTTCTAAATTTCTCAAGTGATCTCTCAAATAATAGGAATATGTTTCCTATTTATAGTAGCTTGTAGGGCTTCAATTCTACACAAAAAAAGCTTCAAAATTTGTTTCTGAGACAAAATCTCATATCAAAACACTAAAAGCCATGTTTGTCCATGTGGTTGACCAGTCAATCAGTCCTATAGCATTGGTTGACCGGTCCAAGGTAGAGAACACACTTGTATCTTAAATGCATCAGTCTTCTAGTTTAAGGCACCATTTGACCAGTTACTGGCTAATTAGACACTTACCCATTTAATTTAACCCAAAAATCTTTCATAGAGGTTCAGTTTTAATTCAAATATCCCACTGTAGAAGTTACCTATTTACAACAATCATATACTAATAATCTCATATTAAATAAAATAAATACAAATAATTCAACATATTTATCTATAATTAATACAATCTAATTAACCGAATTTGAATCAATCACAGAATCAACATAACTAATCAATTTGGAGGAAAAACACGTTATATCGTTAAATGAAAATATATGAGCTAGCAAAGAGGAACCAATTGACATATATAATTCAAGCTCCTACAATTATAAAATGATGTCTCCAACATTCATTTTACAATTATCAATTCTAAAGCTAGTCTACTAAAAGCTTAGTGTTATAGCCTTGAACTATGTTCAAGATTATGAAGCTCCAATTTATTTTTCATCCATAAGAAATTATGATGTACAATATTTTGCCATAGAATATCTATAATCAGATTAAGGATAGGTTTTATTTTGCCTTCTAAACTATATTTATCTTATGTTCTATTATCTCACTATTGGAATAATTATTTATAACCAATTCAAACAGTAAACCATTTGGCCACACAAATGTATTTAAATGGTTGAGCATTCTAGTTTTCCAATTAATCTAAGATAATGCCTATAATAGGATACCATTAACTCTACTACAATGTTGTGGACTCCATATCAGGATGTTACTCTTTGGTAAATCAAAAGACACAAGTCAAGAATACAAACGTAATGATTCATTTCAAGGTTAAGATGTAATACACACGGTTGTCTAAAGTGAATTAATTTATTCAAATGGAATCATTAACTAAATTAATTCATCTATAGTCCCTATCTAATATATCATCACCAATGACAATATACCAATGTCTCTACTTACGAACTTCCAACTCCAATGATCAAGACAAGTCATTTCCAATCAAGGCTATAGACAATATAACAATCTTAACATAAATAAAGTGTCCAATTTTATTCCATTGATTGCGACTTTTATATTTAGACTATCACCTTATGATTCATGTCTTTCGCATAATTTGTCCATCATATACATGACCATAAAGGTTTTGAATGAAAGTCTCAGTTTTTAGTTTACTTATCATACATTCATCACAAATTAATACAGAGAGGACAATATTAATAAAAGACGTAAATAATAAATTCTTTATTGATCAAATGTCTTAAAAACAATAACATTGTTTAGTCCTTGGGACACTAGGCCCAACAATTTTTATAAACAAAATATTCAAGGATCATTCAGACTATAAAATTTTAATATTTTTCAATAAATGTAAAAATACTTTTAAATAAAATCTAAAAAAATCAAACTTAACCTTAAATACTACATAGTTAAAGACATATATACATGTATATATACGTATAACATTCACATAGGATTTTTGTGTGCACGACATGTTTTCACTCATTATACAAAAAAGAAGGATTAATTATGAAACTATACCTTCTTATTTTAATTATTTTACTATTATGCACCAGGCCCCATATACGAGGGGAGACAACAAAATTAGGAATTGTCAATTTATTTCTCTATTTTTAAAATTACAAAGGTATCTTTTTAGTTCAAAAAATTTGTTTCACTTTCATTTATCATAGACTTTATGGACTAAATAAGGGAGAAAAGAGAAATATATCCGTAATTAGACTGAATTTATTTTCAAAATATTTTTTCTTGAGAAAAAAACTTTGAAGAATATTTTAACATGTAAAACTTTAACACTCAAGATTTTTTTTTTTTTTTTTTACTACATTTGGTGTTTTGCTTTAAGGCCTTTTTATGTTTTAAATCTATAAAATCCTTTCATAAGCCATGTTTAAGGTTTTTTTTGCTAAATATTTCTTTATTTATAAAGTACTTAAGGGATGTAATTAGAAAAAGTTTTTTAAATTCAAAAGATACCTTTGTAGTCTCTAAAACATATTGACAAATTGAAAAATAATTAAAACTGTTAGGTATATTTATGAAATTAACCCTAAATAGTATTCTAATAAAAACATTTTAAAAATCAATTTGAAAAAAGAAAGAAAGCTCAAAAATATTGTTTTAAAAAAAATAAAGAAAGAAAGAATGTATGCGAGCAATATGTTGAAGTACCAAAGTTTCAAAACCTACCTCACTTCTATATATTATCATGACGAATGTGTCATGTCCCTGCCAAACTTCTGTTTATCTTATATACACACACACACACACATATATATATGTATATAAATATATATTTTGCAAAAAAAAAATAACTGAATTTAAGTACATATATTAACAATATTTTAGTACAAATACTACTCTTTTAATTATTTATCATTGTAAAATTAAATAGACAATTAGTTGTTTTAGCTCAACTACTATTTTACTAATTATTTTGTATTAATTTGTAAAATAATATTTATTTATAAAGGCATTTCATTCATGTTTGTTCAATACACTTACACAATAAAAATAGGATATCAAAACAATATTTTAAAATATTTAAGAAAAATGTTTCAATGGGAAAAAAAGTTTAAAAAAGGTATTTATTAGAGCTACATGTGAGAAAATAACATTTTAATGTATGCTAAAGAAATGTTTAAGTAAGGGTATATTTGAAAAAATAAAATTATTTATTTATGGGAAATATTAAAAATACAAAATATTAAAGAAAAAAGCAAATAAGTAAAATAGCTAGTAAACAAGAAGGGGAAGCAAGCACAAAAGTATATTAAAGAACAATAAAATTTCAAAATCCTTGTCTCTTCTATGCATTCTATAGATATAAGTGGTGTGCCAAGAAAACCAACCTAAATGGCTCAAGCTATGCCCAAAAACTGCTTTTCATGCCTAAACAAATATTCTCAATCCGCAAATAACTCTTTTTTACCCTTAAAAAAAAAACAACATTTTTCAACATTGGATATGTAGTGCTAAACTTTTCTTTTGTTACCATTTCTCGATTTTTTTATAGCAATTAAAATTGAATTGTAGTTCTGAGAGTTCATGCGTAAAAACTTTGTCGCTTTTATCCTTTCTTTAATTTGATTTGTTTATATCCTAGACTCTATAAAAGGTTAGCTATTGGTTACAAATTTAACCAGCCTTTCGACATTCTAGCTTAAACCATCATAACCTAATTTCAGCGTAAACAACTTAAACTATTGCAACTATGAGGCAAATAATAATTTTCAATTTTTAGTGTTGGTCCCTCGAAAAAAGAAAAAAAGAAAAGAAGAAGAAGAAGAAGAAGAAGAAGAAGAAGAGGAAGAAGAAGATAGTGTTGACAGAAGAATCTGATAAAAGAAACATATTATTGATTGGAATCTAACTTTGATATGTTCTTAGTTTAGCTTGCCCAAATTCGTAGAAGATAATGGAATTATTTGTGTGCTGGAAAGTTTTTGGTGCCGATGAAAATATTATTGTATTTCTTAAAAGAACAAGTCGACATACAATAAGAGAAAGAGAATTTAATTTCTCACAAAATTGGGTGACCCAGTTTAATATATAGAATACATTATAGACCTACCCATTGTTTTGTTAATAACCAAGATTTAACACTATAAAGTTAAATTGGATTCCTCTAAGTGAATAATTTATGTCCAAACAACAAGTGTAGGACAAGTCAAATGGCGTTTTAACACTGGACAAATTAGGGGGAACAGTAGGTAGGTTGGGTAAGTTTTTTGAAAATATCAACCCATGTAATCAAAATTTGGGCAGTTGGATTTTAAAATTAACACACCTAATTAAAGCTTAGGTGGGTTAATCGGGTTAAGTAATATAAAAAGAAAAAAAAACTAACAATTTATGCAAAATGAAGTAAAAAAACTAAAATACACAAGATATTGGTCTTATAAAGGTCTAAAATTGTTTCACTAAATTAAAACCAACATACCACAACACAGATTCAAATCAAATACATTAGGGTGTTTGGCTAGTGGGCATGTGAGAGTTTTATATTATAGCAACTTTTTTCCTTTTTACTATAGCATTTAAAAGCTTTACACTGTTCATAACTGAATTTGTGGTGTAAACCACCCTTAGCCAAATACCCTCATTAACTAACTAACAAACCATAATTGAAACCAATACAACAAAAATACTAAGAAACATCAATCAGTTTAGTGCATGATTGCCACTTGCCAATTCCAAGCAACTCCACTCAAATATCCACCAGCATAGTGCATAATCGACATATATTTTTTTTGTCATAACATATTTGTCAACTTCTCATGGATGCAAGTAAGAGCATTTATAAAAAAAAAAATTAACAAATAAGAACAAAAATAATACACTGATTCTAGTAACAATACATGTCAAAATACATTTTTTATCTATTCATATAATGCCTTAAAATTAATTAAATGTTCTTAGTGTGTAAAATGGTATATTAGTATGCCATAATGAGTATTTGAAACTTAATTTAATTATTTTGTGGAATTTCTAAATCAATGTTGCTTTTTATTATTTTAATGATTTTTAATCACTTTAAAATATTTTTGTTTGTTATTTTAAATTTTGAAACAAAACAATTTGACAAATACCAAATAAGTCCTATTTGAAATCAGTGTGTTGCTGCACATAGTTTTGTGCAGCTAACAGTCTCTCCCTCTCTTTATTTATTTCTCTCCTCTCTCTCTTTTCACTCAACTCTCTCACTCTCCCTCTCACTCTCTCTCGCTCATCTCTCTCTCCTTTCTCTCTGCCTCTCTTTCCCTCTCAATTTCTCTTAAAATTTTTGAAGCAAAAATCAAGCCCAAGCTTCGAATTAGTGGATTGAAGGCTTAGAAATGCGATTTAGCAACTACAAACACGATTTAAAGCTTTGATTCAAGGTTAGTTTTTTTAAATTTCAAAACTTTTTCAATTTTTCAATTTTCTTTGTATTTTGAAATCTAAGCTTATTCGAACTTAGAAAATCTTTGATCTAAGTTACAGAAACTCAAAACAACTAGAATCTAAGCTTTGTTTGATCGAAAATAGATTTAAATCAAGATTTTTTATTTTTCTCTATTTTTCTTCATTTTCAGGATTTTTTAAAATTTTTGTGTAAAACTTGTTTAATGCGTTAAAAAGTAATCTACTATGTTTTTTTTATCAATTATGATCATTATCCGTGCTTGGGATTTGAGAAAACAGGTTGAAATTTAAGATTTGGGCTCGGGGAAGCCGAAACCTGTGCCTGGAAATTTCTAAAATTTTTCAGTTCAACAAACCAAATTCGTGAGTTCGGCAAGCCGGATTCATACGACCGGCAAGCTGAACTTGAAAATGTTTGATCGGCCAGACTTAGTTTTTCAACACAGTTCGGCCGATCGAACTAGGGCGGCCGATAGGTCGACTAGGGATGGTGAAATTTTGTTATTTTTTACCGTTTTGAACCCTAATTAAGATTTTAACGATATAATATGATTTTACAAACTCGAATGACACACAAGGACACCATGAAATAGTTTAGCAAAGTAAGATACTTTAAGTTAGATACTAATAGACTTAGTTATTACACATTTAAGATTGTTTGTGATTTCGTGGAGCTAACGTGTGGAGGATCAGGATTACGGTGTGGGACACCAGCATAAGTATCGAGGTAAGACTTCTATCCTTCTTCCTTGATAGCATAGTTTTTAAAAGATTTTGGCCTCAAAAAGGATTTTTAACAAAAATGCTTTCAATAAATGACTGAAAAAGGATTTTTATTAGTTGTTTTTATAACTAGTAGACTGAGGTGATTTTCATAATAAACCTCATAATAGATGTAAATAAGAATACTTGGTAAAAAAAGATTTTAGTATTTAAAGAAAGATATATATGTATATATATGGGCATGATTTGAATGAAACAATTTTTTTTTATTGGCACACTAAAAATTAATTTAATTACCTTAATACCCATTAAGAAAATAACAAGTGTCACAATATCGTAATGTGTCATATCCCCATAGAATTATCTATAATCGGCTTGAGGATAAATTCTATCTTACCTTCCTGATTATTTTTCTCCTACGTTCCATTATCTAACCATTGGAAACTTACCATCCAAAGACAATATATCATTTAGTTACACCTATGTATCCAAATGGTTAAGCGCTCTAGTTTTTCAATTACAAGATAATGTATATAAGAGGACATCAACGACTTCTAAAGAGGAGCTATGAATTCTATATCTATGAATAACAAGTCTATGCTATCAAGAGTCATGCCTCCAATGTATCGGCATACGTACCAACATAAATATGGATGTCACCCTTTGGTACATCAAAAGGCATAAGTCGAGATAATGAGCTCATTATTCATCTCAAGATTAAGATACAACATATACGATTGTCTAAAGTGAACTGATTTATCGAGACAAATTATTAATCCAAATTAATTATACTTTATGTCCTGATCCAATACATCATCGTCTATGACAATGCATCAATGTTTCGATTCACAGAGTCCATCTCTAATAGCCAAGACAAATCATCTCTCGTCAGGGATATAGACAACATAACAATCTTTGCATGCATAAAGCGTCCAACTTTATTCCCTCAATTGTGGATCTTATGTTTTAGACCGTCACCTTTAGAATCATGTCTTCCACATAATTTGTCCATCATATGTCTAATCTAAAGGCTCAGATCGACAATCTCAGACTTTTGTTTGTTTATTATACATTCAACAAATATGAATGTAAAGAAGACAACAATTTGGTATATGAATAATAAATAAACTCTTTATTGATAAAAATGTCTCCAAAAATATATTATATTTTTACTCTTTGGGGCATACATGTCTAACACAATGCTGGAATCAAAGCTAGTTAACAAACAATCTTAGCCTAATCTAAGAAAATAGGTTGATGGTTATCTAGTAGAGCCCGACATGTGATGGTGAAGATTGTTGAGGAAATCCCATATCATTTTTAAAAGGGGTTGATTGTTAGTTTATAAATATAAAAGAAACCATCACTTCTTAAGCTACCATTTAAGGATGAGTTTGACCCAAGGCCATTTAATATATATATTTGGAGACCATTCATACTATTTGTAACTACTTTACTTATATGGCCATTACTTAGCTACATAATTGTAGATTTAAATATATTTTAACATAAAGTGCCTAAATAGCAGAATAATTTTTATTTCTAAAATGAAATAATAATTATTATTTCTTAAAATGATTTTTCTAAAGAAATAACAATTATTTATTAAAACTTAATTCCCTATGTCTAATGTAATAATATTTTCTTAAACATATATATAATAATTTCATAAAACTTTCCTTTCAAAAATAAATTATTTCAAACTATTTCTTTTTAAATCATTTATTAATTTAAATTAAGAAACATTTCTAAATTATAACATTTCTAAATTAAAACAATTTTAAAATTAATCGTATAGCGTGCGACCATGGGGGCAAGTCCCGAAACCCAACTGGACCACTATGGTGGTGTTGTATAGATGGTTTACCTAAGAAAGAAAAAGGTACTTTCTAGACGAACTATTTTTAAAGGATATATTTACCAAATTTTATTTCTTTAACTCTGTTTTCTGATATTTGTTTGAAAGGTAAAATTGTATTTCAATTAAATATCTGTTTGTAAAATATAGTCTTACTAAGCCTTTCGCTCACATTTTATTGTTTTAAAATCTTCCCCCTCTAGGTGGATTTCAGCTTAAGCTTGAAGAAGAGTCCACAGATAGGGCACACGGGCAGTAGAGGAATCAAGTAGGTTATTTAAATTATAAAATCAAGGCATGTAATTTTTCAAATCCCTCCTTAATTGGACTATGGTTGTAACATAATATTGTCAGTACTATATGTGTGCACAAAATGTGGGTCAGTGGGACCCATTCTCGTTTCTTCTTATCTCTTTATTATTTTTCTTATTTGTTTAATTAACATAGTACTTGCTTTATTAAGATTTTAAATTATCGTAGTTTTTCATAATTAATTAATTTCTTAATTCATGTTTTTAATCAAATTTTCACTTAATTATCTTAAATAACCCGCCACGTCACCTCCTATACTCTAGGGTGTGACAGAATGGTATCAGAGCTTAATGTTATGAACTTAGAAATTATGCAGACATAGGTACGACAATGAAACACCATTGACAGTTCAAATTTTGTTTTCAAAAGTGAGACAATGGCACCTAGATGTTGTTCGATAGTTAACGCCGAATTTGGAAATGATGAGGGCATGATGAAGGCCATGTTTGCTACATTCTGACAGATGGCAGCAAGGGCAAGATCGAAGGATTCCGAGGCTAGTCGCTAGCATGCATACTTTAAAGAATTTCAACGTGCATCTATTTTGACTTTTGATAGAAATGGGGACCAACAAGTGGCTAAGTATTGGTTGGATTCGATCGTGAAACACTTGGATACTCTTGGCATGCCAGTGGAATATCATGTGGAATTTACAGCATATAAGTTCGAAGGTGGTGCCAATACCTAGTGGAAGCAGGCTAAACGCTTTGGTAACGTTAGTGGGACAAGTTCAAGGAGTTGTTCTACAATCGATACTTTTCGCAGGGATACAGAGACCATAAGGCGGTTGAATTCTATAGGTTGCAGCAGGGTGACATGTCGGTTCAAGAGTACGAGGCAAAGTTCAATGAACTGGCTAGGTTTCCTCCATCTGTTGTGGCATCAGAGCATGGGAAGTGTATCAAATTCCAAGACAGACTTAAGGCTTCTATTTAACCACAGGTGCTTACCCTGCGACTTAAGAATTTTAGAGAGCTTGTGTCAACAACTATATCTATGTAGAACGACTATTTGCAATACTATGAGGATCGAGCCAAGACGTTAGGAAGACCATAAAGGAGCAACAGGAGGAGTACCAGTAGTTGACCCAGTCTAGGAAAGAATAAATAGGGTAATGTGAATAGCGGTAGCAGTAGTTCATCAAGCACTGGGTGCACTAATCCTTACAGCTTTCACTGTCAGCAGCTGGGACATACCAAGAGGAACCGTCCGATCAGGAATGCTCACCTAGGACTTTAGACCGGAGAAGGAGCTAGTCATCAGCCTTAGCCTTAGACTCTACCTCAACCTCAGCAATTCCCTTAGCTTCAGTTCCATCAGTTCTCTCCCCAACAACTAGCATACCCAGCATAAGGATACCAGCCACAAAATTTTCGGTGCAATGTCCCTTAGATCGAGCATCGAGTGCAGCTAGTGTGCAGTTACCTCCATCGTAGCAATATTGGCCAACTAATCTAGGACCTAGCAATGTTGGTAGAGGAAAAGGGAAAGCTCTAGTGTAGGTTCACATCATGACATCAGGGAGTTTGGATGCCCATGCTAGTAATGCAGTTGTCGATAATACGATTTTGGTTTCTTAGTCTTTAGTACACGTGTTTATTCAATACTGATGCCACTCATTCTCTCATTTCAAGCTCTTTTGTGCATGTCTTGGGATTAGAGATAGAAGAATTTGGTGAATCCCTAGTTATAGCCTCACCCTTGGGTTGGATATGTGTGAAATGTATTTGTAAAACTTGTAAAATAAAGATTAGGGATGAGATTTTGAAAAGTGATTTGATTATAATCCCCATGAGTTCATATGATATAATTCTAGGAATGGAATGGTTGTCCAGATACATTGCAGTTGTAGATTGTCAGCTTAGGAAAGTGACCCTAGTACATGATAGGGGGACAATGATCACTTACCATGGTGGTGGTGATCAGCTAATGAGTGAGTGTCTCGTAAAGACATGTCTTGGAGGGCAGAAGAATTTAGCTTGCTATGCCTGCCTTATGAATCTAGAAGGAGAGCCTAGTGCCTTAAGAAGAAATGTTGCGATCCTGTGGTAGACGAATTTAAAGATGTCTTCCCAAACAAATTGCTAGGATTACCACCACATCGGAAGATCGAATTTGGTATTGAGTTGTTTCTAAGAACAACACCAATTTCTATAGCACCTTATCGGATGGCACCAGCAGAAATGAAGGAATTAAGAAAGTAGCTTTAGGAGCCTGTTGATAAGGGATACATCCATAATAGTACATCACCGTGAGGAGCCCCAGTTTTGTTCACTAAGAAGCATGAAAGAACTCTCAGGTTGTGCATAGATTATCGACAATTGAATCAAGTCACCGTGAAGAATAAGTATCCTTTGCCCAAGATCGATAAGCTGTTTGATCAGTTGGAAGGTTTGTAGTATTTCTCAAATATAGATTTACGGTTGGGATACCATCAGCTTAGGATCAAAGAAGACGACATCCCTAAAACAGCTTTTAGGACCCAGTATGGACATTTTGAGTTTTTAGTGATGCCGTTTGGACTAACAAATGCTCCGGTAGCCTTTATGGAGTTAATGAATAGGATATTCAGGCCCTATCTGGATCAGTTTGTAATGATGTTCATCGACGATATCTTGGTCTATTCTAAGACTTAGGAGGAACACGAACAACATCTCATAATTGTGCTTCAGACTTTGCAGGAACACCAGTTGTACTCTAAGAAGGAGAAGTGCGAATTTTGGTTAATGGAAGTCAAGTTTTTGGGTCATGTCATTTCTGAGTATGGTATCTCAATGGATTCGTCTAAGGTTGAAGCCAAACGACCAAGGAATATGGTAGAAGTTCATAGCTTCTTAGGACTTGCAAGGTACTATAGGAAGTTTGTAAAGGATTTCTTGAAGATAGTAGCACCATTGACAAGATTGATTAGGAAGAATGTCAGGTTCGAGTGGGATGAAGAATGTGAGATCGCTTTTCAAAAATTGAAGAATTGGTTGACCTCAGCCCTAGTATTGATTATCCTCGATAGTGACGAGCCGTATGAGGTTTACATAGATGCATCAAGATGCGGACTTGGGTCCATATTGATGCAACACAGATGCATAGTGGCGTACGAATCGAGATAGCTATGACCTCACGAGCGAAATTATCCTACTCATGACTGGGAGCTCGTAGCAGTGATTCACATGCTGAATATATGGAGATGTTATTTGTATGGGGCGGCATTTTAGGTTTTCTCTAACCATAAGAGTTTGAAGTACCTGTTCACTCAAAGGGATTTGAACTTGAGGCAGCGAAGATGGATGGAGCACATGGAGGATTATGATTTTACGCTACAGTATCATCCCGGGAAAGCTAACGTGGTTGCTGATGTATTCAGTAGGAATTCTTTAAGAATTCTCACTTGTTTAGCTCTTGAAGATTGGAAAAGAGATGCAACAGTGAGTAAGTAGAGCTATAGAACTATAAGGACTGCAAACGAGTTTCGGTGTATCATATGGAGACAACCCCAACTATCATTCAAATGGTGAATCAAAACCAATGGCAAGACCAGTACCTTTAGGGAATCTGGATGTGGATTCAAAATGGAGAGCAATTTAAAGAATAGAGGGTACGTGCCGATGGATCATTGTACTTCAAGGAGCACCTCATAGTTCCAGCAATCACGACAGTAATGAAGGCCGTAATGGATGAAGCCCATAGGTCTCAGTTCACCATCCATCCAAGGAGCATGAAGATGTATCATGATTTGAAGAGACAATATTGATGGAAAGGTATGAAGAAGGATGTTCGAGAATACATGGCCAAATATACGATTTATCTTCAGGTGAGGCTGAGCATCGGAGGCCAGCAAGTCAGCTTTAACCACTTCCTATTCTAAGGTGGAAATGAGAGCATATCACGATGGATTTTCTTTTCGGATTGCTGAGGACAGAGCAAAGGCACGATGCAATATGGGTCGTGGTCGACAGGTTAATGAAATTAACTCATTTCATTCTGTTCAGGTCAACATGCTCAAGAAAGGTTCTTGGAGAATTGTACTTGTAGAACATAGTGCAGTTGCATAGAGTTCCATTGTCCATCACATCAGACCGAGACATGAGATTCAATGTCAAATACTGGAGGTGCTTTTAGGAGGCTTTGGGTACAGAATTGAATTTCAGTGCAGCATTTCATCCGCAGACAGATGGACAATCTGAGCAGGTTATTCAGATTTTTGAGGACATGTTACGTGCATGTGCATTAGACTTTAACGAAAAATGGAAGAAATATTTGCATCTGGCAGAGTTCGCATACAACAACAGCTATCAAGCGAGCATTAGCATAGCACCGTTTGAGGCACTGTATGGACGATCGTGTCGGTCACCGGTATGTTGGGCTAAACTAGAAGACAGGATTATTCTTGGGCCAGATGAGATTCGTGACAACAATGAGAAGGTCACCGTAATTCGAGACTGATTGAAGGCAGCTCAAAATTGACAGAAGAGTTATGCAGATAGAAGATGTCGAACATTGGAATTCAAGGTAGGAGACTTTGTTCTCTTGAAGGTATCACCTTGCAAGGGCATCATGCGATTCAGAGTAAGTGGTAAGCTTGCACTGATGTATGTTGGACCATTCGAAATTACTCAATGTGTTGGTGTGGTTGCTTATCGCCTTGATCTTCCTCCTAAACTTTCTCATGTTCATGATGTATTCCACATGTCGATGCTTCAGAAGTGTCTGCCTAAGTAGGATAAGATCATTTCGTTCCAGATGTGCAGATCTAGGAAAATATGACATATGAGGAAGTGCCAACTTACATCATTGATCAGAAAGTGATCAGTTTGCGTTGATAAGATATTCCATTAGTAAAGGTCGTGTGGCAGCATCATGGGGTTGATGAAGCCACTTGGGAATTAGAATCAAGTATGCGGGAGTTGTATACGCATTTGTTTTGTCTCTAAACCAAGTTGTAAATTTCGAGGGCCGAAATTCCTTTTAGGGGTGGAGAGTTGGAACGCCCCGAAATTAATTAAATGTTATTAGTGTGTAAAATGGTGGATTAGTATGCCATAATGAGTATTTTAAACTAAATTTGATTATTTTGTGAAATTTCTAAATTAATGTTGTTTTTGATTATTTTAATGATTTTTAATCACTTTAAATTATTTTTGTTTGTTATTTTAAATTTTGAAACAAAACAATTTGACAAATACCAAATAAGTCCTATTTGAAATCAGGGTGCTGCTGCACATGGTTTTGTGCAGCTAATAGTATCTCATTCTCTTTATTTATTTCTCTCCTCTCTTTCTTTTCACTCAGCTCTCTCACTCTCCCTCTCACTCTCTCTCGCTCGTCTCTCTCTCCTCTCTCTCTCTACCTCTCTTTCCCTCTCAATTTCTCTTAAAATTTTTGAAATAAAAATCAAGCCTAAGCTTTAGGTTAGTGGATTGAAGGTTCGGGAACACAATTTAGCAACTACAAACATGATTTAAAGCTTCGATTCAAGGTTAGTTTTCTTAAATTTTAAAACTTTTTCAATTTTTCAATTTTCTTTGTATTTTGAAATCTAAGCTTATTTGAACTTATAAAATCTTTGATCTAAGTTAGAGAAACTCAAAACAACTAAAATCTAAGCTTTTTTTGATCAAAAACGGATTGAAATCAAGATTTTTTATTTTTCTCTATTTTTCTCCATTGTTGGGATTTTTTAAAATTTTTGTGCAAAACTTGTTTTAATGCATTAAAAAGTAATCTACTATGTTTTTCTATCAAGTATGATCATTATCCATACCTGGGATTTGATAAAACATGTTGAAATTTAAGATTTGGGCTCAAGGAAGCCGAAACCCATGCCTAGAAATTTTTGAAATTTTCTAGTTCGGTAGGCCGGATTCATACGACCGGAAGGCCGAACTTGAAAATGTTCAGCTGACCGGACTTGGTTGTTTGGCAAGCCAAACTATACAGTTTGACCGGCCGAACAAGGGCAACTGGCAGGCCAACCAAGCATGGTGAAATTTTATTATTTTTCACACATTTTCACCGTTTTGAGCCCTAATTGAGATTTTAACGATACAATATGATTTTACGAACTTGAATGGCACACTAGGACACCATGAAATAGTTTAGCAACATAAGATACTTTAAGCTAGATACTAATAGATTAGTTATTACACATTTAAGGTTGTTCATGGTTCTGCAGAGCTAAAGTATGGCAGATCGGGATTACGGTGTGGGACACCGGCATAAGTATCGAGGTAGGACTTCTACCCCTCTTCCTTGCTAATGTAGTTTTTAAAAGATTTTGGCCTCAAAAAGGATTTTTAACAAAAATGTTTTCAATGAATGACTGAAAAAGGATTTTTATTAGTTATTTTCATAACTAGTAGACTGAGGTTATTTTCATAGTAAACCTCATAATAGATGTAGATGAGAATACTTGGTAAAAAGAGATTTTAATATTTAAAGAAAGATATATATGTATATATATAGGCATGATGCCATATCAGAGTCCTAAAACCCAACTGGGCAACTACGGTGGTGTTGTATATATGGTTTGCCCAAGATAGAAAAATGTACTTTCTAGACGAACTATTTTTAAAGGATATATTTACCAGATTTTATTTCTTTAACTTTGTTTGCTGATATTTGTTCAAAAGGTAAAGTTGTTTTTCAAGTAAATATCTGTTTGTAAAATATAGTCCTACTGAGCCTTTCACTCACTTTTTATTATTTTAAAATCTTCTCCCTCTAGGTGGATTTCAGTTTAGGCTTAAAGAGGAGTCCATAAACAGGGCACACGGGCAGTAGAGGAATCAAGTGGATTATTTAAATTAAAAAATCAAGGCATGAAATTTTCCAACTCTTTCCTTAATTGGGCTATGGTTGTAACATAATATTGTCAGTACTATATGTGTGCACAAAATGTCGGTCAGTGGGACTCATTCTCGTTTCTCTTATCTCTTTATTGTTTTTCTTATTTGTTTAATTAACATAGTACTTGCTCTGATAAGATTTTAAATTATCGTAGTTTTTCATAATTAATTAATTTCTTAATTCATGTTTTTAATCAAATTTTTACTTAATTATCTTAAATAACCCGTTACGTCACCTCCGTACTCCAGGGTGTGACATTGCATATGTGTTATCTGTATATTAAAATTATAAATATATGATATACAAATTTTATATATACACATAAAAATAGATTGGGTGGTTTGGAAGGATGAATGGGTTAAATTACTCATCAAGTTCGGGTTATCTCAGGTTGGGTTGGATGGGTTGATTGGTTTTATTAGGTTGTCAGATTTTTTGTTCACCCTAGAAACAAATAACACCATTGAGCTAGGTAGATCCTTTCCTTAAGCCAAAAAACAAAAAAAAAAAAAAAAAACATATAGATAGCATTAATTTTTAAGTATGTCCAATATACTCGTTGCTAAGGTCATTTTTAATGTAAATGTCAATGTTACTACTAAAAAGTATAAAAATGATTTCAATAAATTATATTTTGTCCTTTAACCCATAATGCTAACTAAAATATTATATCTACAGTTGTTTACAAAAACTACTTGGAAAACATTGCTATATACGTCACACTTTATAACAATTACTTTTAATATAATAATATTTTAGAGGACTGCATGACAAAAAAAATTTAGGCAGTGGTACTTTCAAGAAGGTTATTTTAACAGGGGAAAAAATATTTCTATACTGTGTTTTCGGAGCTATAAAATTTAAAAGAGAAAATAAAAGACAAAAAAAAAAGGACAACCAAAATCACATTTGTATTGTGATGGAAATATAAATGTTCAAATGCGTACTTCAATTGGGGCAAATCAAGGAAAAAATATTTCAATAAAAGACATTTAAAGATATGAGATTTTTTTTAAAAAAATAGATGTAACGTTTTAAAAAAATACACATTTTTTTGGAAAACATATGCATTTTGGTTGTATAGAAGAGAAAAATTTTAGTCTAAATAAAGAAGATAAAAACTTCTTCGAGATAAATTTGGAAAAAAAATATTTTAATGCACAATTACAAAAAAAATAAATAAATAAATATGAAAGCCACATTTGCTAAATAACATTTAGAAGATTATGAAAAATATGTAAGTAGGGAAATATTATACTGAAGAAAACTTAAATTAAAAAAAAAAGAGTAAGAAATGTAAGAAAAAAAAAGGTAAAGGTAGATGACCAAATTAAACATGTGAATAAGGGAAAAATGGGTTGAATAGGGAAAAATCCATTTTCTCCAAAATGAATCGTTTTGGTTGAAAGTGTACTGTAAGAGTGTTTTCGATATTTCTTCATATAGTTAAATTAAGCTTAAGAATAATTGTTGATGAACTTTAACGGCTCAACACCACATCGAGCTATGCATGGTGGTCAGATGGCCTTTCCCGCCTTTAGGTGCTCTACTCAAACATGCAAGACATAGGGCACACCTTGGAGTGAGGAGTACTCCAGTGTGGTGCCTACTAAGAGCACTTTAATACTCAAGTTAGGTTTCTGATCAACGTAAGCTAGGTAGGGAAAAGCAAGGTTGAGGCAAGATAATCCACTTTTCTCTTGGGATGGAGTTAATGCTCCAATTTATAGTGCTTAATTTAGATCAAGTTTGAGGCGGGTAGGCCTAGTGACCCGAGTAGCTAACCGTACGAGGTTAGGTGGCTAGTGGTAGGTGTCACAATCTCTGGCTAAGGAGGATTGCCCATTGGAGGTTTTATAGATCGCACTTTTTGAGCTTGGTGGTGTCGATGGTGAAAGCTCTTTTAATAAATCCAAATCAATTTTGCTTTATTTACTAGTAGAATGCAATAAATGCCCCTTTGATAAATCGTGGTAAATTTTTGTTTGACCATTATAACACAATCCATGCTCTTGCATCTTGCTGCCGCCGTCGCTACAAAGAGAAAGATCGAAATAAAGGTTTACAAAGTTCGTTCTCCATCGAGAATCTTGCTGTCTCAGACAATCTCGCAAATCATGATGATCTCCACTCATGGCTTGATGATGATGATCATCATCACTTGACCTCACGATGGAAACATCAACAACAACGTGATAGTGGATTTGAGCAGAGGGGATAGAGAGGAGAAAGAACCCAAATTATTTTTGTTTTTTATAGTATGATAATTTTGATCTGTCAAATTACGATATTTAAAAATTTTCTTAAACATTACGCTATTATTTTTTATCCTCCTCTAAAAATGCGCCCATGTTCCCATCCTCTAAAAAAAAAAAAAGAAAGCAATATTCCTGATGTATTTCTCTTAAAAAAAGTTAAAGCACATTGCAATTTGGTAAAAGGATTCGAATAGAAAACTCACATACAAATTGAGCCCAAGATTCAAGTTATTATTTGTTAGGCTTAAATTCATATCTGAAACTCAACTTCTTGAGTTTTGAATAGAAAAATCAAAATTCTACTCCCCCATTAAATTTGGATCTAGAACTCAACTCGGATTGAGTTTTTCTTCCTCCCATGCTTTTAGAAAAAATATATATATTATAACTTCTTTGCCTCATATTTTATTGAAGCGATTCTTTTTTCTTACATTCAAACCATAGAGATGAATAAATCATTATCTACATTGCCGCTTAAAATATGTAAGAAACATTCTGGTTTTGTTAGATTTGTTAGTAAAACCAATAATTTTCAAATGATTTTTTTCACTATTATCCAATATAAATTTAAATTTTCTTATATATTTAGATTAATAAGACATTTAAATGTCAAGTTAAATAGCAATTTAAACCATATAATCAATAAGCTCAAATCATTACCTTTTTAGCATCCAATTGGCACGTTAGTGGAGGTTCTCCTAGGCAAGTGTCTCGCACGTTCGGTTAAAGTGCGTACGATTCTTTAGATTCAGCATGCTTTTTCCCCTTTTCCTTAGATTTAAAGTACACATGTAATATATCTAAGGAAATATAGTACATAAGTAATATCAAAGCTGCAATTGGATCCTCTTGAATTCTTTTTTCTTGAAAAAAAAAAATTACCCAATCAGATCATCCAACATGAGCTTCCATGTAGAACAAGCAAATTGGTTCTTTTGTAAACTAATAGAAAGCAACTCAGGAAAAGCTATCTGAAATTTTTGGAAGTGCATGGCACTCAAAGTAGCTAATTGAACTAGAATTTAATGATGTCAAAACAGGCCGAGCGGTGGTCCTATAGACTTATTTTTTATAAATACTATAGATTTTAATTTATAGTATAACTTAATATGAAATATGAATGATAATATGACATAATTTTTTTTAAATGTAGCATAAATAAACATAACATTTAAAAGTGTGGCAAAACATGTAATTTTCTTTAAGGAAAATATTTGTTGGTCTGGCCTGTCTAGACAAGAAGAAAGAAAAAAGAGAAATAAATAAATGGACTCGACCAATCTATGCTAAACTCGTATATTTTCCTCGTAAATATATTATAGAATGAACCGTACAATGTATTTTATAAAACACCTTTTTTATAAAGATGTGATAGAGTAAATTGTGTACATTTTAGTTGTGATTTTAAGCCTGCATTTAAGATGTAATATAAATTATAAAATTATTTTAGATTGAAAAATATTTAAGCCACATATTTTCCAAGTTTGAAAACACTTATGCATATTTATGAATTATCATGAATGCATGTATGTGTGATTTAGACTTGCATAAACCAAAACATTTATAGAAAATTGCTCACTTACATAGAAGAATTTAAAGATAAAATCTAAAACTTAAGTCTTCAAAGCTTGTTATCCATTCTTCAAAGTGCACCATGCCTTGATCATACTTGAGGTTTAATTTTGCTTCGAATAATTTGCTACAATTTCAAACTTAGCAAAACTCAAGAGAATGATTGGCCATTTTATATATAACAAAAAATGAATTGTTATCATCAAAATTAATTTAAATTATTTTTATGAAACCTTAAGGCCAACAATCTCCCTTATTTTGATTATGACAAACAATTTTGATTGCGTCGTAATTTAGTAAAAAATGGCATTAAGAGAATTCATAATGGTAAGAAAGCAAAGGTCTTCCCCTTACTCACTACTCCCCCTTGCTATTGTGATCAACAGTCAAATCTCAAAGTATACAATTTCAACGTCAATCTCAATCTCAATATAATTTATAAAAATAATCTTAATAAAAAAATCAATATAAAAACTTGCAATCAAATCACATTACTTTTCTCCTTTTCGTCAACAAAAGGATAGTATAAACCATTCATATACTAATCACATTGAAGCAAGTCTCATAGCAAAAACATAATCATTTATTATAAAGATTTAAGTCACAAACATCTATAACATCAACCACAAGGCACATAACACAAACATAACATAAGTCACATGTCTCATGACAGAAACTAAAAATCCATTAAAAATAAACTATAAGATGAAAAATAAAAGAGAAAATACTAAATATTACTTGAGAAACCTCCTCCTCCGAGCTCCATTTCTTCAACAAATTGAAAATTTGTTGTTGACTTGCCTTGTGAGCTTGAAATTGCACGCTAAATTGTTGTTGAGTAAGCTCAAGATAGTCTCGTGATTCTTGGAGGGAACGACTGTCTTCATCCATCTTTTGTTGTTGCTCATAAATGACTTGAATATCTTGACCCATTTGTCATTGATGCTCATACATTTGGTTAACAGTAACTTCTTCTTCCTCCTCTTTTGTTATTCTTTTGATTTCTTCCTCTTCTTCCACTTGTGCATTTCTTCTAGCATCTCCACCAATGGGAACCCATATCCCATTCACCTTCTCAAAAACCATCTTCTTTGTAGTTTGACTTCCAAAAGCAAGATATAGTTTGGATTTCACTGCATCTTTCTCATCATTAAGAGGGACACCAAAATACTTAAACACCATGGTAAGAAGCATCCCATAAGGCAAACCCATACTCTTAGTTCCACTGGAAATATCCATCATTTTTCAGATTAAAGGTAAGGTAAGTTTGTACGAGTTCCGATTAGGAGAAAATATATTAGGTGGATGTCAAGGAAAGAAACTTCATCCTTATTCCCAGCTCGAGGAAGGATATTTGAAGAAATTAATCGATAAAGGATTTGACTCTTAGATGAAAGGGTGTCAAAGCATTAATCTTAGGTGGTCTTCTATCATCATCATTCGAAAAAATATTACCTTGGCCATATTTTCCTATCCAAAGGACCAAGTTCTATCTCCATGTATGACACCCCTTCTAAAGTCATTTGAAGCATCACTCCTAGAATGGTTGGGTTTAAATCAATGGATTTTCCTTTAAGGGTCAAAGAAATTTCTACTTGGGGATCAAATGCACAACTTATATTAGCATAAAAAGCCTTAATAACCTAGGATAAACATCCTCCTTCATAGTCATTATTCCCTTTCAATTTAGTCTATCAAACAATTCTTCAACATGAAAACTTACCATGTCACTAAAATCAAAAAGTGTTCCAACATTAACACATCTACCCAAAAAGAATTTCACATATTACTTATTAAAAAATTCTTCAAAAATTACCTAACGAGGTGGATTTTTGTGGGCGACAGTTTTGATGCCCGTTGAAGCCTTTGAAGAAGCTACCATTACGTTAAAGATGATGTAAAGTATCAACTTGATGAAAGATTGAAGAGAAAATTGAATTTTTTAAAGAGAAAGAGGCATTAGGATTCAAATATAGAGAAATAATAAAAATTTTTTATGAAACTTGTGATTTTTCAAGAGAGAAAGAAGAAAAATCAAGTAAGAATCACCAAAAATGGAAATAAAGGTAAACAAATTGAAATAAAGTATAGTTTAATAAACTTATCCCAGGAATCCAAGCATTCTTTTTTTTTTATTGCTTTGAAACTAAATATATATATATATATTAAATAATCTACCAATACAAAAATAATGAAACCATAATTTAAATAAAACTTAAAACAATTCTTAAAATATGTTTTCTAGTTTGATAGGCCAAACTTCAGACACCAGTAGTTTGAATATGACAAATAATCTGAACTTTAGCCGTCGGTAGGCCGTTTGAGGCTCTACAAATTTAGAGTTTTAAAACACCTAGATTGGCAAGCTGTTACAATGTAATCGGCAGGCCGATATTAACATCGGTAGTCCAACCAATAATGATCAGTAGGCCAATCTACTGCAAACTTAAAAAAAAAAAAAACTTAAAACAAGTCTTAAAACAATATAGTGCTGAAAATTAACACACAAATAATAAAACCATTGTTCAGTATCTTATAATTTTTTCTTGGCATTCTTCCATTTTCCATACCATCATTCCTAACACACATGCCCGTCCTTGTCCTCCACCTATTCCATAGCTCTTTTACCTTTGTGTACAACATGATATAAATCTAGTAAGCAAAAGCTTAGTAAGTACACTTTCCTATCTCACCACATAAAACATTTCATGAAATCATTATGTAACATCATATTCAAAAACATCATCATTATAGTAGTGCATTTGGCACAAGTTCATATATAGCATATCTTTCCTTCAAACTTCCATATTAAAACTTCATTCATTTTATGTTTAGGGGCCCAAGTGTTGCACCATTTATCATCATCATAGGTGCGCTGTCATGAGAGGAGAGAGGTAGAGGTAGCTAATCCCAAACCAAACATGACAAGTCCAACTTTTGGACAACATTAAAGACATAACTTGGGTGTGCAACACTTAATTAGGAAATACATACATACATATATATATATATATATATATATACATACTTTTAAGTTTTGACATACATCATATCAAACATGCATTAAATCTTCTTGTAACATCAAATGTTTTCATGATAAAACCTTATATAAAAGCATCATAGAAATCATCATAAAACATACTTTCAAACTTTTCATAAACTTTATGATGTTATAGATGAGAATGTACTTACTTGACTTGCTTACTAGACCTTAATTTTTAGATGACGTTGCTACAGTCTCAATGTGCTTACCTCTTGGAGTGTTCATGTCATTCATCATATACACATAAAATTATTATCCATTTTCATGAAATCATCCAATTCCATAATACATCATTCATACTTTCATCTCAAGAAATACTAATACATAAATACATTTTACTAACTTTTACAATATTCATGCAAAACTGCATAGTAAAAACTAGTCTAACCATTATGGAATCACAACTCACAAATTTACAATTTACATACATTTAAGGCATGAAACTTTGTAAGGACCAAGTTAACATATATATACTTTACCCTAATTTTTCTTTAGTCATAAAAATTCCATTTCATGATTAAAACAATTCACATAATTCATAACGTGTAATATGCTAGTATAAGCAGAATAGTATGCAACCCTAAATAAAATCTATATAATAAATTATCTATACTAAAAATCCTACATAAAAAACACATAAGACTACAACATACCTAAATTTTAGCTTCAAAAAAATTCAGAACAATTCAAAACATATATTTGAACTCAGGAGTAAAATTAACTTAAAATACCTAAGGTAGTGAACACCATTCGATCATCACACTAAAATAAATAAAATAAAACTACTTTGACCCTAAAATTTTTATGACAATCTATAAACATATAAATACAATAATACAAAAAGTTTCGTTGTCAAATAAGTTCGTTTAGCTATAATAAAAAGTCACATAAACAAGAAGTCCAGAATTTACAAGTCTGATAGTAATAAAAACCTAACTAACAAAAATTTCAACAACTCTTAAACTACTTATAGAAAACCTATGAAACTTTCTGGATCATAACCTAACATATAAATGAATATTTTTGCAAAATTTCATACAAATCACAATTCGTTTGCCCTTTGAACACAATTTTATTTATGTAAAACTTAGCCAATCAGCAATAATTTAATCATGAATGGCAGAGAAAAAATTTTCAATATCTTAGCATAGAAAATACCAAATGAGCTGAAACTTTAACCAACATCATCTAACATATACTAGACATTATACCAAAGTTTTATAGCGAACAATTACCTATAGACAAATTTATGATAGACAAAACTAAAGAGAAAATGCAATTGTAGAAATAAACCTTGAATGCATTCTTACCTCAATATGGACCTTCTCTAACTTTTCTTTGAATTCATCTAAGAGAATACTCAATATTTCTTTCAAGTCTTTGCAGCAAAAATAAGGGAAAGAAAAAGAAGAAGAATAGAATGTAGGAGAGAAAGGGAGGACTTAAGAGATTTATTTTTTTGAAGAAAAAGAAGAACATATGCATGAAAGAATAAAATGATTTGATGAGGTAGGTCAACAATCTCTATAATAGTAGCAGAATTTTTTTTTAATGCTAGAGTGATTCATGGAAGATGGAGAAGAATTTGGAAAGAAGTCAATTATTTGCTCCATTTGCCTAATTTCATTTGACAAAATAGGAAACCTTATCATAAAAATCCAATCACCATAAAAAGTCAAATATTCTCTCACATGAAATAAGGAAAGAATAATTATAGGCCAATCAGACAAAAATTACAACCCATTAATTTATAATCATCAATGCCACATTTTTTTGGTGATTTTCTACTGATTACTTGTCAGCAGCCTTCAGTTTGCCGACTATCGGGATCGAACTGTTGAAGTTATGAGATTCAGCCTACCATTCTAAAAGATAATTTGGCCTACCAAACTTGATAATTTTATCTGTCGAAGTACCACATAAAAAAAAAACAAAACATTAAATATTTATCATGTAGACATTATAAATGACATGAACATCTCGAGCACATCAATTCCACGTGTCCGTCAGCTATCATAATTCTCAAAATAAATGGTCAATTGTATTATTTCAAAAAGAAATTACATAACGTCGTTAATCATCTAGCATTAACCATTACATGTACAATGGTGTGTGTTACAATTCTCCCCATCTTATAAGAGATTCATCCTTGAAACTCAAAACAATTGCAAATACATTGCTCTCACATCATCTTCACATTCTCACGTAGCTTCTTCCACTTGGTGATTTTACCATAAAACCTTAACCAAAGGAATTTCTTTATTCCTCAAGATTTTAGTCTTCCAATCTAAAATCTCAACTGGGTTTTCTTCATAACTGAGGTCTTCTCATATTTCAATTACCTATGGCTTGATTACATGCGTAGGATCTGAGACGTACTTTTTGAGCATCGAAACATGGAACACATCATGAACAGACGACATCTCATATGACAAACTCAACTGATAAGCTACCTTGCTAATCATTTTACTATTTCTTATAGTCTGACAAACCTCAGGTTCAACTTACCTTTCATTCTAAACCTCATAACTCCCTTCATAGGTGTAACTTTTAAGAACACAAAATCGCCTACAGTTAATTCCAAGGGCCTTCTTCTTTTGTCAACTTTGAGCGGTCACTATTCTCTTTCATATCAACTTTATCATCTCAGAAGTCTCATTGACAAAATCAGTCTTTTCACCATCAACACTTTCCATCATCTTCTTTTCACCAGCTTTATGACAACATATAGGCGACCTAAATTTCTGCCCATATAGGGCCTCATAAGGTGCCATACCAATCGTCACTTGATAGTTGTTGTTATAAGTGAATTCCGCTAATGGCAACATTTTGCACCAACTGGTCTTGTAATCTAAGGTACAAGCCTAAAGCATATCTTCTCAAATCAGATTCGTCCACTCCTTTTAGCCATCAGTCTAAGGATAAAAAGCTATATTAAAGTGTAACTTAGTTCCTATCACAGTCTATACACTTTTCCAAAATTTGGACGTAAACCTGTTGTCTTGATTAGAGATAATAGACTTTAAAATTTCAAGAAGTCATACTATTTCCTTAACATAAAGTTCTACTAACTGCCCCATAGAGTAAGTGATCTTAATGGGAATGAAATGTGCCGTCTTCATCAATCGGTCAACAACAACACAAATTGCATCAAATCCATTCATAGTCCTGGGAAAATCGGTGATGAAATCCATCGCAATTTCCTTCCCATTTCCATTCAAGTATCTGAGTTGACTGCAAATCACTGCTAGGTCTTTGGTGTTCAGCTTTGACTTGCTGACATATCAAACATTTCTTTACATAATTGGCAACATCATGTTTCATTTTAAACCACCAAAAGCCATCCTTTAGATCATTTTACATCTTTGTTGTGCCTGGGTGAATTGAGTAAGGAGTGTCATGAATTTCTACTAATATCTTTCCCTTAGGCCGTCAACTTTGGAAACACATAAGCAACTCTTGACATATAAGGTTCCATCATCAGCAACACGAAACTCTTCATATTTTTCTTCATTGATTTCCTGCTTAATTATAGCAAAACTTACATCTTTGTCGTGTTTACTTCGAATCTCTTCAAACAATGATGGAGCAAGAGCCAGTGCCGAAAGCCATATCGATATCAATTCCAAACCGAAGTCCAGAATCTCTTTTCTCCAAGGCTGAGACATCACTTGTAATGACAACAATGTTGCAACGATCTTCCTACTTAGAGCATCAGCCACCTGATTAGCCTTTCCGAGATGATAAAGGATTTCACAATCATAATCCTTCACCAACTCTAACCATCTTTGTTGCCTCATATTTAGGTCCTTCTAAGTGAAGAAGTACTTTAAACTTTGATGATCAGTGAAGATCTTACATTAAACCCCATACAAGTAGTGTCTCCAAATCCTTAGCGTAAAAATTACTATTGCCAACTCAAGATCATAAGCAGGATAGTTCTTCTTGTAATCTTTTAGCTGTCTCGATGCATAAGCAATTACTCTATCAATTTGCATCAATACTGCACCAAAGCCCCTCTTGGAAGCATCATTATAAATTACAAATCCATCATTCCCTTCAAGAATCGCCAAAACTGGAGCTGTAGTCAACCTTTTCTTCAATTCTTGGAAACTCTTCTCACACGCATGCATCCATTCAAACTTTTTTCCTTTGCGAGTAAAGTTCGTAGAGGCACTACTATCTTGGAAAAATCTTCCACAAACTTTCGGTAATAACCAACTAGTCCTAAGAAGCTCCTTATTTTGATGGCATTCTTTAGTTGCTTCTAGTTAAAAACAGCTTTGACTTTTGTAGGATCTACCATTATTGCCTCCTTCAATACAACATGGCTCAAGAAAGATACACTGTCAAGCCAAAACTCACACTTCGAGAACTTTGCATACAACTTATGTTTCTTTAAAGTCCCCAACATAATATTCAAATGCTCGGCATGCTCTTCCTGACTCTTCAAATAAACAAGAATATCTTCGATAAACACTATGACAAATTTAATGAGGAAATCTTTGAATACCTGATTCATCAAGTTCGTAAAAGCTATAGGTGCATTCGTTAGACCGAAAGGCATAAACATAAATTCATAGTAACCATACCTCGATCTAAAGGCTATCTTGGGGATGTCTCCTTCTTTTATCTTTAACTGATGATATCTTGACCATAAATCAATCTTTGAAAACATAGATGCACCTTAAGTTGATTGAACAAATCATCGATTCGAGGCAACAGGTACTTGTTCTTGATCGTCACTTTGTTCAGCTCTCGATAGTCAATATAAAGTCTCATAAAACCATCCTTCTTCTTGACAAACCGAACTGGTGCTCCCCAAGGTGAGTGACTAGGTCGAATGAAACCTTTATCAAGAAGTTTGTTTAATTTAGTGTGTAATTCTTTCAATTTCGTTGGATTCTATATGATGCCTTGGAAATTAGTTCAGTGCCTAGAGCAACTTGATTTCAATTCGATCTCTCTATCCGGAGGCAACTTGATAGATCATTTGGAAATACCTTTGGAAATTCTTAAACCAGTGCAACATCTTCCATCTTTGCCTTTCTTCTTGACTTTTATCTATGATGTTTGCCAAATAACTTATGCAGTCCCTTATTAATAACTTCCTTACTTTCACGGCTGAAAGAAACATGTTTGACTTCTTTCTAGACTCACCCATGAACTCAAATCTTTATTCACCTTTTGGATGGAGAATCACCTTTTGTTTTCGACACTCGATAGAAGCATTATACTTACTCAAGAAATCTATTCCAAGAATCATGTCATAGTCATATATATTGATTACAATAACAACAACAAAAAGTTCGCTTTTAGAAAGCTGCAAAGGAACTATATGCCAATAATGCGTAGACATTATCACTTCCCCAGAGGATAGTGTTGCAGTGAACCCCTTTCTCATAGGCTTTAGATGTACTTCTAACTTCTTAGTAAAAGAGGAGGATACAAATGAATGCATGGCACCCGTATCAAATAAAGCATGTGCATTATAAGAAAGACTTGAAATCTGACCTATAACAACATTAAAGGTTTCAGCAGCCACTTGTTCTTTTGTCATTGCATAAATGCAAGCTTTGGTAGGTGGGGCTTCAAGTCTTCCTTGGTTTATCAATAGTCCTTCTAAGGTGGCTTGCATCTAATGGAGTTAAGCATGAGGAGTTCTTTACTGAGCTTGAAAATTTGACTGGTTGAGGTAGTTCTTGGTAAAGTGATCCTCGCGTCCACAAATAAAACATTGGTTTGTTCCCAAATGGCATTCACTTGGATGCTTCTTTCCACATTTAGCACATGGTTGTTTCTGCCTGTTATTATTGTTATACTATCCACCACCATGTTTCTTGTTACTTTGGCCCTACTAGTTCTAGAAATTGCCCTTTCTCTTGTTGTTCTTCTAATTTTGGTTGTTGATGTTTTTGTTTCCACTTTGTGGTAGGTTCTAAGTGTTTGCATTATTCGCTAGTTGACCTATCCGAGGCTAGTTTCTTCTTAACTTTCACAAGTTGAATTCAGCTCGTTGCGCCCTCAAAATAACCAATTCCTAGTTTCTAGGTGCACTCATCCCATTAACAATTGCTGTAATTTTTGGTCAGAGAACTCTGATCAACCTTTTGATCCTTTCACTTTCATCGTTAACCATTCTAGGGCAAAGACATGCCAATTGGTCAAACTTAGCAACCACATCGATGACTAACATATCTCCTTGGCGCAGGTTCTCAAATTCATCGTAATGTTTCGAAGTGATGTTCATATGGAAGAACTCTTATTGAATTCCTAAACAAAATCTACCCATGTCATCTCATCTACATTCTTGCCCTGGTTAATCCCATCCCACTAGATTCTAGCTTCCATAGTGAGGCAATACGAGGCACAAAGGACCTTTTCATTTTCAATGAAACCCATGAGCTTCAAAGTGGCCTTGATGATCTTCATTTATCCTTGAGCGACTAGGAGATCCTTAGAACCTTCAAAGTCAACCGGCTTGACATGCTTCCATATGACCAATAGCGATTCCTAATAGATAGTTCTTGCTTCTAAAGTAGGAGCTGTAACTTCCTCTCTTTGTGGTTGAGGAGGAGGTGGCATATTCTCACCTTGTCTTTTACCTCCATGACTACTAGTTATAAGCTCCTCAATCTTTCTTCTTTGATCCTAGTGTTGCCTTTGCAATTCCGCAATCATCATCATCAGTCTTTCATTGGTTTGGTTGTCATTAGCAGCAGTGGCTTGAGCACGAGTTTAAATCCTTCTACAGCCTTGCATCTTTGACTTCCTAAAAGCAGTATGATGTTAAGAATAAACTTCCAATTTTATCGTATGAGACAAGATTTCACTATGAAATTATGCACTAGAGTAGTTATCACCTTACAACTAAATCTTATACTCATCCATAAACTCACATCCATATTATTTTACTTAAAACATACTTACTTGGAGGACTTAAACTGACATATGGCGATGTGAATTGAAAACACAATCCACTCTGATACCAAAGCTTATAATGCCCCTTTTACGGATGTCATGGATATTGTTACTCTAACCCTTGTTATCATTATTTTAAGGTAAACTATTTGAAATAAAGTATAGTTTAATAAACTTATCCCAAGAATCCAAGCATTCTTTTTTCTTTATATTACTTTGGAACTAAATATATATATATTTTAAATAATCTACTAATACTAAAATAATAAAACCATAATTTAAATAAAACTTAAAACAATTCTTCAAATCTGTTTTCTAGTTCTGTAGGCTGAACATCAAACACCGATAGTCTAAACTTTAGCCATCAACAGGTAGTCTGAGGCTTTACAAATTTAGAGTTTTAAAACACCTAGATTGGCAAGTAGTTACAGGGTATTCGGTAGGTCGATATCAACATCGATAGTTCGACCAATAATGATCGGTAGGCTAATTCACTACAAACTTAGAAAAAAAAAAAACTTAAAACAAGTCTCAAAACAATATAGTGCAAAAAATTAACACATAAATAATAAAACCATTGTTTAGTATCTTAAAATCTTTTCTTGGCGTTCTTCTGTTTTCCATTCCATCATTCCTAGCACACACACCCATCCTTATCCTCCATCTATTCCATAGCTCTTTTACCATTGTCTACAACATGATATAAAACTAGCAAGCAAAAGCTTAGTAAGTACACTTTCCAACCTCACAACATAAAACATTTCATGAAATCATTATGCAACATCACATTCATAAACATCATCATCATCATAGTAGTGCATTTGGCATAAGTTCATATATAACATATCTCTCCTTAAAACTTTCATATTAAAACTTCATTCATTTTATCTTTAGGGGCCTAAGTGTTGCACCATTTATCATCATCATAGGCGCGCCGTCATGAGAGGAGTGGGGTAGCTAATCCCAAACCAAACATAACAAGTCCAACTTTTGGACAACATTATAGACATAACATTAGGTATGCAACACTTAATTAGCTGATACATACACATATATATACTTTTAAGTTTTGACATATGTCATATTAAACATGCATTAAATCTTCTTGTAACATCAAAAGCTTTCATGGAAAAACCTTATCTAAAAGCATCATAGAAATCATCATAAAACATAGTTACAAACTTTTCATAAACTTCATCATGTTGTAGTTGAGAATGTACTTACTTGACTTGCTTGCTAATCCTTAATTTTTAGATGACGTTGCCATGGTCTCGATGTGCTCACCTCTTGGAGTGTTTATGTCATTCATCATATACACAAAAAATTAATATCTATTTTCATGAATTCATCTAATTCCATAATACATCATTTATACTTTCATCTCAAGAAATACTATTACACAAATACATATTACCAACTTTTAAAATATTCATGCAAAACTACAATAGTAAAAACCTATCTGACATTATGGAATCCAACTCACAAATTCACAATTCACATACATTTAAGGCATGAAGCTTTGCAAGGACCAAGTTAACATATGTATACATTACCCTAATTTTTCTTTAGTCATGAAAATCCCATTTCACAATTAAAACAAGTCACATAATTCATAACATGTAATCTGCAAGTATAAACAAAACAGTAAATAGCCCCAAATAAAATCTACATAATAAATTATTTACATAAGAAAATAATTTAATAAAAATCCTACATATAATAAACACATGAGACTACAACATATCTAAAATTTAGCTTTAAACAAATTTGGAACAATTCAAACACACATTTGAACTCAGGAGTAAAATTAACTTTAAATACATAAGGCATGGAACACCACTCAAATCATTCTAAAATAAATATAATAAAATTACTTTGATCTTAAAATTTTATGACAATCTATAAACATATAAATACAATAGCACAAAAAGTTTCATTGTCAAATAAATTCGTTTAGCTATAATAAAAAGTTATATAAACAAGAAGTCTAGAATTTACAAGTCTGATAGCCATAAAAACCTAACTAACAAAAATTTCAATAACTCTTAAACTACTCATAGAAAAGTTGTGAAACTTTCCAGATCATAGCCTAACATATCAAAGAATAATTTTGAAAAATTTCATACAAATCACAATTTGTTTGTCCCTTGAACACGATTGTATTTTTGTAAAACTTAACCGATCAGCAATAATTTGATCATGAGTGGCAGAGAATAAAAATTCAATATCTTAGAATAGAAAATTCCAAATAAGATGAAACTTTGGCCAAAATCATCTAACATATACATAAAGTTCATACTAAAATTTCATAGCAAACAAATATCTATAGACAAAGCTATCGGAGATGAAATCAAAGAGAAAATACAATTACATAAATAAACCTAGAATGCATTCTTACCTCAATATGGACCATGTCTAACTTTTCTTTGAATTCACCTAAGAGAAGACTCAATATTTCTTTCAAGTCTTTGCAGCAAAAATCAGGGAGAGAAGAAGAAGAAGAAGAGAACATAGGGAGAGAAAAGGAGGAATTATGTAGCGCCCGCCTAAATTTTATGTAACGGATAATGTTATGATTAATAACGACGTTAAATGTTATAATTATGATTATGGCGATAATAAGTGTTATACTCATGATATGTGTTATGATATATGATAAATGGTGCTAACCATTTTATTCTAAGTGTTATGGCAGGTGACGCTCACGTGGAATTGATGTGCTCAAACATTCATGTCATTAATGTAATATGATTAATTATATTTTTATTAATAATTAAATGTTATGAATGACTTTTGACTATTAAGGCAGTTCGGCAGGCCAGACAATTTAGTTTGGCAGGTCAAAATGATCTTTCTCAGAACGGCAAGCCGATGGTGTGTCATCGACAGGCCGAATTTCAGAGATCGGCAGGCCGATGACAGCTGACGAGCAGTCAGCAAAAATTTCACAAAATTTGTGATAAGGTGGAATTTATTTAAGGATAATTTGTTCTGAATAAATAACATAATTATGGAATGATTTCTTTAATTTTGGTAAAGAACATTTGACTTTTGAATTATTTGAATTAATGGATAAAGTTTTCCCGTTTT
>CAMOHE010047167.1:0-41782 GCA_946598075.1 Artocarpus hirsutus | reverse complement strand
AAATACAGTTTTGGATAGTTTTTCAAAAAAGTCCAAAAACTGTATTTTTGAGCTGAAACTGTTTTTGAACTTTCTGGTTGTTTCGAGGTCGAATCATAATATTTGTCGAACATAAAAGTTTTAGTTTTCAATTAAACAAAGAATTTTCATGAAGAAATTTTTATAAAAATTCACCTCAAAAAAAGACTTTTAATTGGATTGATAAAAACTGTCAACACTTTTTAATCGATAAAGTTTGTAAAATTAAATCAAAAAACGAATGTGCTAAAGATAGTAATGGAGACTTTTAAAATGAGCAACACTAAAATACATATTTAAAAGAAGTAATTTTCATGGAATAGAATCAAAGATCCCATAGCAATGGAATCCTATCTTTTGACAAATCATTAAATTACAACTCTCAGACAAGCTTTTATGTTTTTACTAGATTCGGGTGTTATTTAGAGAGCAATTTTGGTTCAAAACCTTGAGTTATATGGATATAGCTTTTAAAAGAAAATTTGTAATGGATTTTAAGTGAACAATAAAATGACTATTGCATAAAACCCAACACACTAGATTTTTGTAGTATGATAATAGAAATGAGTCCAACGTCCAAGAATTATAATTTTAGGAAATTTCTAATTTAGTTAATTAAGGTAATATAGGCTTAGTAGTGATAAGATCAATAATTTATTTTAATTAATTATCAATTTTAATACTTATTAAAGGCAATTAAGGAAAATTAGATATTATGAGGATTTAAAATTGGTAATTAATCCATGTGATAGAAATAACAATTCTTAAGATCCTTTTAAAATGAATAATGGTAAAAAAATTATTACAACTATGCTAAAAATTAAAATAACATAAAGTAGATTATTCTTACACGGTCTTAATGAGTGTTTTATACAAAATTATTTCTATAGAGGACAAGGAATATTGGACAAATAGAGAGAATTACTAAAAGATAACAAGTAGGAATCTCGCCTATAGTATGGATAGTTTTAAATAAAAATGTTTTCTTAAAGTAGTAAGCATGTTTTTATGTAAGTCTAAGTATGCCATGCCATCTCATATTGTATGCTTGCTAATTTAATTATGACTTTTAAGGATAAATCTAGTAAGAGAGTCATACCAACCTCTCGACCTATAAAGAGGCTTAAGATTTAAAAATAAAATTAATTAGATCACTTTGTCATTGGGACCTTATAAACCCTAACTTCTTATTGATCATGCACAATTGGTACTACTTATCGGCCCCGATAAAATTAATATCGCATGATCATAACCGAGCTAAATGGTACATGCATTTTTTTCATTATATGTTACTTTAAATAATTTGCAAGTTATACTTCCTTTTTGGTGAGCAAAAGTTCATTCAAGAATATTCATACTATAGATAAAACAACCTATTAGTAATATATGTGGATGGTTGAAAAGCTACCAACAATCCAAGTGGAGTTTTGGAAAATAGGCACTGCGCGCTTTTATTTTTTGCACTTAGTTTTGTTAAATATGACTCGTTTGGGATTACATGCAAACTGCATGACTTTAGTATGATTTATGTTTTGGGATGACTATTAAATCACTACCATATGTCATTGTTTTTGTTGCAATGAAAGCATATATAGTTTAAAATTAAAATAAATTAGTAAAAAATATATGTTGCTAAAATTACGTAGTCTAAATAAATGTATATTTAAGTAGTTAAGTAATGGTCACATAAGTAGGTCGTTAAAAAGGAAGCTCAGAAGTTAGAATCTCATTAAGAAGTTTATAATTTTGTAAGATATCCTAAAGGGATAAAAGATGAAAAATTCTATAATAAAATAATGTCTCGGTTCCTACACTTGCAACATTCCTTGTGGAAAGTTACAAGCAAGACTTTAAACCTCAAAGCAATTTAGTGCTAGAGGAGTTAAGGACTGATAGAATCAGATCAAAGGTTCTCGATGTGGAAAGCATTCCAATTATGGCAGAGAAACCAAAATGAAATCAACAACCTAGGGAACTTTGTCATAGTGGGAGAGTTGTTTATCAACCTACCAAGTATCTTTGCGCGGCCTTTAGGTTGATGTCATTGAACCTGACGGTTATCTCACTTGATAAGGCAAATCTATATAGGATATTGACGTAGAACTCTGGGAAAGAGTCATGAACATTAAATTGGAATTTATGCTTTCCAATGGAGTCTAGAAGCTTATAGAAACACTTAATGGGATTAAGACTTTGAGTGTAGGGATCTAAAATATGAAAAGAGAAATGGATGGAAAGGTGAAAACCTTTAAGGCTAGAATTATAGCAAAGAGATACAAGTAGAAAGTAGACATTTACTACAATGAAACTTTCTCCATCGTAGCGATGCTAAAATCTATTGGCACACTCTTATTCATTATTGGGTATCTTGACCATGAGATAAGACAAATGGATATCAAGATTGCATTCTTGAATGAAAATTTTGAGGATAATTTCTATATGATACAACCAGATAGGTTCAAGGGAAATGTTTAAGAGGATAAGATCCACAAGTTGCTTAAGTTTGTTGATGGACTAAAGCAAGCTTCTTGATCCTAGAACATAAGATTTGATAAGGTGGCAACTCATATAGGTTTGAGCAAAATCTTGATGAACCATGCATTATAATCACATTAAGCATAGGAAGTGGTTTTTCTAATGCTCTATATTAATGACATTCTACTCATTAGGAATGACATAGGCACAATGTCATTGGTCAAAGTTTGGTTAACCAAACATTTGACTTAAAGGTTTTGAGAAGAGTTAATTGTGTTATTTGGATTTAACTGTTTAGCAACAGTAAGAACAAAAGGGTAGCTTTATCTTAGAACATAATACATAGATAAAGTTCTAGAGAGGTTTACAATACAAGATTCCAAGACAGGTTCTTAACTTATTCAGTATAGAATAATTCTTTCTAGGGATGATTGTCTTTAGACATTAGAGGAAAGAAAATATATGGAAGAGTTCCTTTAGTAGTGGGAGTCTAATGTATGTTGTGCTTTGCATAAGATTAGATATTTGTTTATACGATTGGAATAGTAAGTTGCTATCGGTCGAATCTTAGGCCAAAACATTGGTAGGTAGTCAAGCATATAACTCAAGTATCTTAGGAGAACAAAGAATTATATAGTGTATTCCAGAAATGACCTAACACCTGTAGGATACAGGGATTCCGACTTCCAAATAGATTAGGATTTGAAAAGATCAACTAAAAGGTCAGTTTTACTATGGGAAGAAGATTCATAGTGTAGTATTATAAGGTATTCTTGTATTGATGATTTTACTATGAAGGTCAATTTTGTGGTTGCCATAGAGGTCCAAAGAAATTGTATAGCTAAGGATATTTTCTTGGAGATCTTGAGGTAGTCTACAATATGGACAAGTCTATAGTTTTGTAGTGTGTAATACGGTGACTATAGATAATACCAATAATTCAAGACACCATAAGAAGAGTGAATGTGTTGGTCAAAAATATCTTATAATTAGAAGTTTTGCAAAGTGATAATGTGATGGTTTTGCTAATTAGCATCCGAGGACAACCTTATCTATCTTTTTACTATGACCTTGGCAGTTAGGGGTTTTATGAAAGGCGTAGGAATGCACAATACGTCACATGTACTTGCTTAGGGAAAGGAGGAGATTGTTAGGATCAGTGCCTTAAAGAATAAATACTTTAGTTGTGTTTATGACATTTTTGATAAAATAAATAATCCAAATATTAGATATATTAATAATGGTCCTCATACTACTATCATATTAATGATTATATATTAGCAAACATGTGATCTATGACTATAAGAACTAAATCTTAGAATAAGCATATACGGGTTTTTATGCAGAAAAGATCCAATTCGGAGATTAATAGTCTAAATTATATAGCCAGCAGTCTAATTTAAAGTCTAAATTTTGGTTTTTTATTGTAGATTAAAAAATGTCTGAAAATGTTTTATCATTGATACTTGACAAATACCAATTAACTGGTGAGAATTTTAATGATTGGAAGTGGCGCCTAAATATCATCCCATCCTTTGAGAAACTAAAATTTATGCTAACAACTCCGTATCCTCCTGAGCCTACAAGAGATTCCAATAATGAGCAAATCCAAGCATATGATCGTTGGAAAGATGCTAAAGATCAAACCCATTGTTATGCTATGGCTAGCAAGAATAATATGTTGCAAGCTCAACATGAAGATTATGAGACTACGAAGTAGATCTTGGATAATCTTAAAGACATGTTTGGAGGCCAAGCCTTAACAAAATGACAAGGGGCACTTCGAAAAATTCTAAACTACAAACAAAGACTGGTGACTCTTGTGAAGGAGCATATGATGTTGGTCATGGGTTATCTCGCTGAGGCCCAAACTAATGGAGTTGACATTGATGTTGAAACACAAATGACTATAGTCTTTAAAACTCTAATATAAGGAGTTTGTCCCATTTAGAGCTTTATTTAATTTAAGCAATAGACAGGATATGACCTTGACTGAGTTGATGAAACAATAATAAGAGTTTGAAAATCTGATCAAGGAAACTCTTGTTGGTGGTGAGGCCAACTTGACAGTTGTCTCTAGTTCCAATCCTAACTCTGGGAATGGAAAGAAGCAACGGGCTAAGAACCAGAAGTCTTCTATTCTTGCAAACAGCAAGAACAAGAAGAAGAAAAAGAAGAACCTGAAGAAGCTCAAGTACTTTTTCTATAGGAAGGTCGAGCACATTAAGAAGAATTGCAAGGACTTCTTTTCCTGAGGAGATAAGTGTGATCTTCTAGTTATTGAAACTTGTTTGGTTAAGGAATGTAGTGATACTTGGGTCATAGATTCCAAAGCAACTAATCATGTTTGTGTTTCTTTACAAGGGTTCAAAGAAACGAAAAGTCTGTTGCATGAAGACTTCTTGCTTTGGATGGGTGATAAATCATTATTGTTGGCTGAAGCAGTGGGAGACGTCCATCTTTATTTTGATAATTATAGGAATTTAGTTTTGTAAGATTGTTTTTATGTTCTTAAATTGAAAAGGAATTTAATTTATATAGCTTGTTTACTTAAAGACTCTTATATAGTTTCTTTTAATAATAAAGTGGTGTTTTGTAAAAACAAATCTTTTATCTATTCTAGATGGATGCAAAATAATCTATATTTTATCAAACCTAAGATGGACTTACCGCTAAACACTGAGGTTAATGATAATAACCCTAAAGACTTAAAACTTATCACTTTAATAGCACTTATCTTTGGCATTTATGATTAGGTCATATTAACCTAAATAAGATTCAAAGATTAATAAGGAATGGACCTTTAAGTCACTTAAAGGTGGAATCTATACCACAATATGGATCGTATTTGGAGGGTAAAAAGCCAAAAAGACCATTTGGGTCTAAGGGCAATACGGCTGAAGGGGTTCTAGAATTTGTATATAGTGATGTTTACAGACCTGTGTGTTAGTGATGTGCCCAATAGCCAATTATGCAATGACCATATTTTGAGTTCATTACATTTGCATTTTATTAATAAAGAGGCATGTTCATTATTTTTTTATTCTAATTCTATGATTAGTTAATTCTACCTAAGGTCATCAAGTATATGACTTGATAGTAAAACTCTTAGGTAAAAATTGAATTCTATTCTAAATTATCTCTAGTCGGTCATTATTATTGGAATAATAATGAATGAAGACTAGTATGACGTTTGACTTATGATTATGTTTTACTGATCATGTGTATGAGATACTAAGTCAACTCATAGATATATATTTGAGAAATGATGTATTGGATTGACCCACTATGAGAATATTGTGTGGATAATTGTTATAAGTGATTCTCATCACAATAGTATTATCCTAGTCCTTTGACCTAAAGTCACCATTGTTTCCTACATGACAAGTTCTATATTTTGACACATTTTAATACTATCTTTAACAGGATGATGGAATGGATTGTTGTTGGATATAAAGTAAATCATGTGAGAAATGTGAGTGATTAAGAAGAAATTTGTCCCTCATTTATTATGAGAAAGATATCTATGGGCCCCTCAATAAGTTAGACTAAAGAAAAATATATGGCCATACTGGAATGAATTGATAAGGGTTATCAATATCAGTCTACTTAAGATTGAGAAATAATATGATTGAATAGTATAAGGATGACATAAACCATGCCTTATGTTCAATCAAGGTATCTAGTGACAAAAGGACATTAATACTTATTGTATATTAGGTTATGTCGGATTATTGACATTCGCATAACTTGGATAATCATAATGTCTTGCTAGAGGCTGCTTATGATTTGTGGGCCAGAAATAGAAATTAAAGCCCACTACCAACGTTATGTGAACCTACAGGGTGTAACACTCCGAAATTTATTAAATGTTATTAATGTGTAGAATGGTAGATTAGTGTGCCATAATGATTATTTTAATCAATATTTTTTATTTTTCTCTATTTTCCTCATTTTTGGATTTTTTCAAAAATCTTGTTTAAAACTTGTTTTGATGCATCAAAAAGTAATCTACTATGTTTTTCTATCAATTATGATGATTACCCATGCCTGAGAATTGAGAAAGAGGTTGAAATTGAAGATTTGGGTTATGGGGAGGCCGAGACCTATGCCTAGAAAATTCTAGAATTTTTTCAAATCGGCAGGCCGAACTTGGTGTTCGGCAGGCCGGATTTATATGTTCGGTAGGCCGATTCATCCGACAGGCATGCCAAACCTGGAAAAATTTGGCCGATCGGACTTACACCTCCGGCAGACCAAACTGCATAGTTTGGCCAGCCAAACCAGGGCGACTGGCAGGCCGATCGGGCATAGTAAAATTTTGTGATTTTTCACCCGTTTTCACTGTTTTGAACCCCGATTGAATTTTCAACTTTATAAAATGATTTTATAAACCTAAGTGGCACACTAGAACACCATGAAATGATTTAATAACCTAGGATATCTCGGATTAGATACTAATAGATCTAGTTTTCATTTAAGGTTGTACGTGGGTCCACGGAGCTAGCGTATAGCAGATCGGGATTACGGTGTGGGACACCGATATGAGTATTGAGGTAGGACTTCTACCCCTTCTTTGGTAGCCAATTTTAAATGTTTTGGCCTCAAAGTGATTTTTAATAAAATGTTTTTCAATGATTGGTTGAAAAAGGATTTTTTGTAACTGTTTTCCTAAACAGTAGATTGAGGTGTTTTCATAATAAACCTCATAATAAATGTTAATGATTATATTTGACAAATAGAAATTTTAATTATAAAAAGATATACAGGCATGATGCCATATCAGAGATCGGGTCGTGTAGTGAACGACCTTAGGGGCAGGTCCTGAAACCTAGCTGGGCCACTTCGGTGGTGAATATCATGGTTTGCCTAAAACAATAAAAAGCTACTCTTGTTGAACTGTTTCCAATACACTTTTGATAAACGAAATTACTTATTTAATTTTATTTTAGTTATTAAGAAATGTCCTATTAAACTATTTATTTGTTTATTTTTAAAATATAGTCCTATTGAGCCTTTCGCTCACATTTTACTTGTTTTAAATTCTTACCCCATAGGTGAATATCAGCTTAGGATCGGAGAAGAGTTCGCTGATCGGACCTACAACCAATAAAGGATTTTGGTAGGATGTATCATAGAAATTCAAGGCATGTAAATTCTTAACTCTCTTTTCTTTAGACTATGGTTGTATTGTAATGTTGTCAATACTATGTGTGTGCACAATATGTGGGCCAGTGGGACCCATACTCACTTCACCCCATATTAAATTGTTTTATTTGTTCTCTTTATTTATATGAATATTATATTTGTTCATTCTAAACAAACGATTTTAAAATTATCACATTTTTATTTATAAATTAAATTTTAAAACCTAATTTTTAACTAAATTCCCACTTAATTAACTTAATTAATCTACCACGTTACCTCCTGTACCCCGGGGTGTGACAGAATGGTATCAGAGCACAACGTTATAAACCCTTGGGAATTGTGCACACATAGGTACGACAATGAAATACCACTGACAGTCCAAATTTTGTTTTTAGAAGTGAGAGAATGGCACGTAGACATCGTTCGACTGCTGATGCCGAGTTCAAAAATGATGAGGGCATGATAAAGGCTATGTTTATTGCATTTTAGCAGATGGCAGCTAGGGCAAGGCTGGATGATTTCGAGACTAGTCGCCGGCATTTGTATTTTAAGGAGTTCTGACGTGCATCTGTACCGACTTTCGATGGAAACGGCTAGATTCGATCGTGAAGCATCTGGGTACTCTCGATGTGCCAGCGGAGTATCGTGTGGAATTTGTGGCATATAAGTTTGAAGGTGGTGCTAATACTTGGTGGAAGCGAGCGAAGCGCCTGGAGAACAATGGTGACATCAGTTGGGATAGATTCGAGGAGCTATTCTATGATCGGTATTTTCTGTAAGGATATAGGGATCAAAAGGCAACAGAATTCTATAAGTTGTAGCAGGGCGATATGTCAGTTTGGGAATACGAAGCAAAGTTCAATGAATTTGCCAGGTTTGCTCCCTCTGTAGTAGCATCAGAACGTGAGAAGTGCATCAAATTCCAAGACGGACTCAAATCCCCTATTCGAGGACAGATAGTTGCTCTACGACTCATGAACTTTGGAGAGCTTGTGTCATCAGCAATATCAATGGAAATTGATTACGCGCAATACTGTGAGAATCGAGCCAAGACGTCAGGAGGACCATAGAGGAGCGGTAGGAAGAGCATCAGCAGTCGACCAACTCCGGGAAAGAACAAGCAGGGTGGCATGAATAGCGGCAGTAGTAGTTCATCCAGCAGCGGGCGCAGCAACCCCTCAGCTTCCATTCCATCAGTTCTCTCCTCAGCAACTGCCATATTCAGCGCAAGGACACCAACTGCAGAACTTTCAGCGTAACGTCCTGTAGTATCGAACGTTGAGTACAGCCAGTGTGCAGTCGCCATCATCGCAGCAGTATTGACCAGCTAACCCAGGATCTAGCAATGTTGGTAGAGGAAAAGGGAAAACTCCAGTACAGGTTCACGTGATGACATCAGGAAGTTCAGATGCCTAGACGAGTAATGCAGTTGTCGATAGTATGATTATGGTTTCTTAGTCTCTAGCACATGTGTTATTTGATACTGGTGCCACTCATTCTCTCATTTTGAGTTCTTTTGTACATGCCTTGGGATTAGAAATAGAATAATTTGATGAACCCTTAGTTATAACTTCACCCTTGGGGCAGGTGTGTATGAATAGTATTTGTAAAGCTTGTAAAATAAAGATTGGGGATGAGGTTTGAAAAGTGATTTGATTGTAATCCCCATGAGTTCATATGATGTAATCCTAGGAATGGATTGGTTATCTAGATACAGTACAGTAGTGGACTACCAACTTAGGAAAGTAACCTTAGTGTCCGATAAGGGGACGGTGATCACTTACCTGGGTGGTGGCGATCGATTGATGAGTGAGCGTCTTGTAAGAACGTGTCTTGGAGGGCGGAAGAACGCAGCTTGCTATGCCTTTCTCATGAATTTTAAAGGAGAGCCTAGTGTTTCGAGAGGACATGCAGTGCTTCCAATGGTAGGCGAATTTGAAGATGTCTTCCCTGACGAGCTACCGGGATTACCACCGCATCGGGAAATCAAGTTTGGTATTGAATTGTTTCAGGAACAGCATCGATTTCTATAGCACCTTACTGGATGGCACCGACAGAAATGAAAGAACTTAGGAAGCAACTTCAGGAACTTGCTGATAAGGGATACATTCGAAATAGCACATCACTATGGGAAGCACTGGTTTTGTTTGCAAAGAAACATGATGGAACTCTTAGGTTGTGTATAGATTATCGGCGGCTAAATCGAGTAACAATGAAGAATAAGTGTCCTCTGCCTAGGATCGACGAGCTATTTGATTAGTTGGGAGGTTCGTGGTACTTCTTGAAGATAGACTTGAGATCAGGATATCATCAACTTAGGATTAAGGAAGAGGACATTCCTAAGACAGCTTCCAGGACCCGGTATGGACATTTTGAATTTCTAGTGATGTCGTTTGGATTGACGAACGCTCTGATGGCCTTCATGGATTTGATGAACAGGATATTCAGGCTTTACTTGGATCAGTTTGTGATCGTGTTCATCGATGACATCTTGGTTTATTCTAACACTTAGGAGGAGCATGAGCAGCATCTCAGGATCATGCTTCAGACTCTGCAAGAACACTAGTTGTATGCCAAGATGGAAAAGTGTGAATTGTGGTCAACAAAGGTCAAATTTCTAGGTCATGTCATCTCCGAGCATGGTATTTTAGTGGATCCGTCAAAGATAGAAGTCATAGTGGATTGGGAATGACCAAGCAATGTGGCAAAGATCCGTAAGGGACTTGCAGGATACTATAGGAAATCTGTGAAGGACTTTTCGACGATAGCAGCACCATTAACAAGATTGATTAGAAAGAATGTCAGGTTCGAGTGGAACGAAGAATGTGAGTTTGCTTTTCAGGAATTGAAGAATCAGTTGACTTCAGCACCAGTGTTGATTATTCCTAGTAGTGATGAGCCGTACGAGGTTTATACGAATGCTTCAGGACGTGGACATGGGTGTGTGTTGATGCAACATGGACGTGTAGTAGCATATGAATCGAGACAGTTACGACTTCACAAGCGAAATTATCCTACTCATGATTTGGAGCTCGCAGTGGTGATTTACGTGATAAAGATCTGGATATGTTATTTGTATGGAGCAACATTTCAGGTTTTCTCTGACCACAAGAGTTTGAAGTATTTGTTTACTCAGAAGGATTTGAATTTAAGGCAGCAAAGATGGATAGAATACATGGAGGATTATGATTTCGTGTAGCAGTATCATCCCAGGAAAGCTAACGTCGTTGCGGATGTGCTCAGTCGAAAAACTTCAGGGATACTTGCATTTTTGGCTCTTGAAGATTGGAAAAAGGATGCGATAGTAAGTGAGTTTAGGCTACAGTATCATGAAGACTACGATCGCATTTTGAGGTACCACATAGAGACGACCCCAACTCTTATTCAGATGGTGAAGCAGAATCAATGGCAGGACCAGCATCTTCAAGGAGCTCGCAACGGAGATTCACGCAATGAAGATCTGGAGATGTTATTTGTATGGAGCAACATTTTAGGTTTTCTCTGACCACAAGAGTTTGAAGTATTTGTTTACTCAGATGGATTTGATATTAAGGTGGCGAAGATGGATAGAATACATGGAGGACTATGATTTCGTGTTGTAGTATCATCCTGGGAAAGCTAACGTCGTTGCGGATGTGCTCAGTCAAAAATCTTCAGGGATACTTACATGTTTGGCTCTTGAAGATTGGAAAAAGGATGCGACAGTAAGTGAGTTCAGGCAACAGTATCATGAAGACTACAATCACATTTCGGTGTGCCACATGGAGACGACCCCAGCTCTTATTCAAATGGTGAAGCAGAATCAATGGCAGGACTAGCATCTTCAGGGAATCTGGATGCAAATTCAGAACGGAGAGTAGTTTGAAGAATGGAGGATACATGCAGATGGATTGTAGTACTTCAGGGAGCATTTAGCAGTTTCAGCAATTGCAGAAGTAACAAAGGCCGTCATGGACGAAGCTCATAGGTCTCAGTTCGCCATTCATCCAGGGAGTACGAAGATGTATTGTGACTTGAAGAGGCACTGTTGGTGGAGGGGTATGAGGAAGGACATTCGAGAATACGTGGCCAAGTGTACAATTTGTCTTCAGGTGAAAGCCGAGCATCAAAAGCCAGTAGGTCAGCTTCAGCCACTTCCTATTCTAGGGTGGAAATGGGAACACGTGACGATGGATTTCCTTACCAGATTGCCGAGGACGGAGCAACGGCATGATGCGATTTGGGTCGTGGTCGACAGATTGACGAAGTCAGCTCATTTCATTCCATTCAGATCGACATGTTCAAGGAGCATTCTCAGGGAATTGTATCTACAAAACATATTGCGGTTGCACAGAGTTCCTTTGTCCATCACATCAGATAGGGATACCAGGTTTAATGCCAAGTATTGGAGGAGCTTCCAGGAGGCTATGGGCACAGATTTAAACTTCAGCACAACATTTCCTCCTCAGACTGATGGACAGTCCGAGCGGGTTATTCAGATTCTCGAAGACATGCTACGAGCTTGTGCATTAGATTTTGATGGGAACTGGACGAAGTACTTGCATCTGGTGGAGTTCGCATATAACAATAGCTATCAATCGAGTATTGGTATGGCACCGTTTGAAGCATTGTATGGACGACCATGTTGATTGCCAGTGTGTTGGGCCGAACTGGAAGATAGAGTTATTCTTGGACCGGATGAGATTCACGACAGCAATGAGAAGATCGTCATGATTCAAGATCGATTGAGAGCAGCTTAGAGTCGATAGAAGAGTTACGCAGATAGAATACATCAACCCTTGGAATTCAAGGTTGGAGACTTTGTACTCTTGAAGGTATCTCCTCGCAAAGGCATTTCGCGATTCGGAGTAAAAGGAAAACTTGCGCCAAGATATGTTGGACCGTTCGTGATTATTCAACGTGTTGGTGTGGTTACTTATCGACTCAACCTTCCTCTAGAACTTTTGCATGTTCACGACATATTCCATGTGTCAATGCTTCGAAAGTGTCCACTTGAGCAGGATAAGATCGTTTCGTTCCAGGACGTACAGATTTAGGAAGACACGACGTATGAAGAAGTGTCGATCCAAATCATCGATCGTAAACTAATTAGTTTGCGCCGTCATGAAATTTCATTAGTTAAGGTCGTGTGGCAGCATCCGAGGTTGATGAAGCCACCTGAGAATTAGAGTCGAGTATGCAGGAGTTGTATCCGCATTTATTTTGTTTTTGAATCGATTTTGTAAATTTCGAGGACGAAATTTCTTTAGGGGTGGAGAATTGTAACACCCCGAAATTTATTAAATGTTATTAATTTGTAGAATGGTAGTTAGTATGCCATAATGATTATTTTAAACTTAATTTGATCATTATGTGAAATTTCTAAATTTATGATATTTTTGATCATTTTAATGATTTTTAATTACTCTTAATTATTTTTAATTGTTATTTTAAATTTTGAAACAAAACAATTTATCAAATGACCAACACGTCCCACTTTGGAAAACCACGTGCGGGACATGGTATTGAAAACTGCTTCCCTTCTCTTTATAAATCTCACTCTCTCTCACTCTTCCTCACTCTCACTCATTCATCTCTCTCTCCTCTCTCTCTCTCCCGGATTGTCTCTCTCTCTCTCATTCTCTCTCAAAATTTTTGAATCAAAATTCTATTTCAAGCTTCGGGATTGTGGATAGAAGGCTCGGGGACGCTATTGAGCAACCACAAACTCGAATCAAAGCTTAATCCAAGGTTAGTTTTCAAAATTTCTAAACTTTTTCAATTTTTTAAATTTTTCTTGTATTTTGAAATCTAAGCTTTTCTGAGCTTAGGAAACCTTCAATCTAGGTTAGATGAACTTAGATTAGCTAGAATACAAACTTTGTTTCATCAAAAATGGATTTGAATCAAGATTTTTCGTTTTCCTCTATTTTTCTCATTTTTGTATTTTTTCAAAAATCTTGTTTAAAACTTGTTTTGATGCATCAAAAAGTAATCTACTATGTTTTTCTATCAATTATGATGATTACCCATGCCTGAGAATTGAGAAAACAGGTTGAAATTGAAGATTTGGGTTCGGGGAGGCCGAGACCCATGCCTAGAAAATTCTAGAATTTTTCCAGATCGACTGGCCGAACTTCATGTTCGGCAGGTCAGATTCATATGTTCGGCAGGCTAGATTCATCCGATTGGCAGGCCAAACTTGAAAAAGTTTGGCAGACCGGACTTGGACCTTGGGCAGGCCAAACTGCATAGTTCAGCAGGCCAAACCAAGGCGACAGACAGGCTAATTGGGCATAGTGAAATTTTATGATTTTTCAACCGTTTTCACTATTTTAAACCCTGATTGAAATTCCAACTTTATAAAATGATTTTATAAACCAAAGTGGCACACTAGGACACCATGAAATGATTTAATAACCTAGGATATCTCGGATTAGATACTAATAGATCTAGTTTTCATTTAAGGTTGTGCGTGGGTCTACGGAGCTAACGTATAGCGGATCGGGATTACGGTGTAGGACACCGGTACAAGTATTGAGGTAGGACTTCTACCCCTTTTTTGGTAGCCAATTTTAAATGTTTTGGCCTCAAAGTGATTTTTAATAAAATGTTTTTCAATGATTGGTTGAAAAAGGATTTTATGCAAGTGTTTTCCTAAACAGTAGATTAAGGTGTTTTCATAATAAACCTCATAATAAATGTTAATGATTATATTTGTTAAATAGAAATTTTAATTATAAAAAGATACACAGGCATGATGCCATATCAGAGATCGGGTCACGTACTGAACGACCTTGGGGGCAGGTCCCAAAACCCAGCTGGGCCACTTCGGTGGTGAATATCATGGTTTGCCTGAAACAATAAAAATGTACTCTTGATGAACTGTTTCCAATACACTTTTGATAAACGAAATTACTTATTTAATTTTATTTTATTTATTAAGAAATGTCCTATTAAACTATTTATCTGTTTATTTTCAAAATATAGTCCTACTGAGCCTTTCGCTCACATTTTACTTGTTTTAAATTCTTACTCCATAGGTGGATATCAGTTTAGGATCGGAGAAGAGTCCGCTGACCGGACCTACGACCAATAAAGGATTTTGGTTGGTTGTATCATAGAAATTCAAGGCTTGTAAATTCTTAACTCTCTTTTCTTTGGACTATGGTTGTATTGTAATGTTGTCAATACTATGTGTGTGCACAATATGTGGGCCAGTGGGACCCATACTCCCTTCACTCCATATTAAATTGTTTTATTTGTTTTCTTTATTTATCTGAATATTATAATTGTTCATTCTAAATAAACGATTTTAAAATTATTACGTTTTTATTTATAAATTAAATTCTAAAACCTAATTTTTAACTAAATTCCCACTTAATTAACTTAATTAATCTACCATGTCACCTCCCGTACCCCGGGGCGTGATAGAATGGTATCAGAGCACAACATTATGAACCTTGGGAATTGTGCACTCATAGGGACGACAATGAAATACCACTGACAGTCCAAATTTTGTTTTCAGAAGTGAGAGAATGGCACCTAAACGTCGTTCGATAGCTGATGTCGAGTTCGAAAATGATGAGGGCATAATGAGGGCTATGTTTGCTGCATTTCGGTAGTTGGCAGCTAGGGCAAGGCCGGATGATTCTGAGGCTAGTCGCCGGCATTCGTATTTTAAGGAGTTCTAACGTGCGTCTGTACCGACTTTCGATGAACATGGGGACCCGCAGGTGACAGAATATTGGCTAGATTCGATCGTGAAGCATCTGGATCCTCTCGGGGTGCCAGCAGAGCATCGTGTGGAATTTACGGCATATAAGTTTGAAGGTGGTGCTAATACTTGGTGGAAGCAAGCGAAGCGCCTAGAGAACAATGGTGACATCAGTTGGGATAGATTCGAGGAGCTATTCTATGATCGGTATTTTTTCCAGGGATATAGGGATCAAAAGGTGGTAGAATTCTATAATTTTTAGCAGGGCGATATGTCAGTTCGGGAATACGAAGCAAAGTTCAATGAATTGGCCAGGTTTGCTCCCTCTACAGTAGCGTCAAAATGTGAGAAGTGCATCAAATTCCAAGACGGACTCAAATCCCCTATTCGACGACAGATAGTTGCTCTACGACTCAAGAACTTTGGAGAGCTTGTGTCATCAACAATATCAGTGAAAAATGATTACGCGCAATACTGTGAGAATCGAGCCAAGACATCAGGAGGACCACAGAGGAGCGGCAGGAGGAGCATCAGCAGTCGACCAACTCCGGGAAAGAACAAGTAGGGTGGCGTGAATAGCGGCAGCAGTAGTTCATCCAATAGCGGGTGCAGCAACCCCTCAACTTCCATTCCATCAGTTCTCTCCTCAGCAACTGCCATATTCAGTGCAAGGACACCAACCGCAGAACTTTCAGTGTAGCGTCCCTTAGTATCGAGCGTCAAGTATAGCCAGTGTGCAGTCGCCATCATTGCAGCTGTATCGACCAGCTAACCCAGGATCCAGCAATGTTGATAGAGGAAAAGGGAAAACTTCAGTACAGGTTCACGTGATGACATCAGGAAGTTCAGATGCCCAGACAAGTAACGCAGTTGTTGATGGTACGATTATGGTTTCTCAGTCTCTAGCACATGTGTTATTTGATACTAGTGCCACTCATTCTCTCATTTCAAGTTCTTTTGTACATGCCTTGGGATTAGAAATAGAAGAATTTGATGAACCCTTAGTTATAACTTCACCCTTGGGGCGGGTGTGTGCGAATAGTATTTGTAAAGCTTGTAAAATGAAGATTGGGGATGAGATTTTGAAAAGTGATTTGATTGTAATCCCCATGAGTTCATATGATGTAATCCTAGGAATGAATTGGTTATCTAGATACAGTACAGTAGTGGACTGCCAACTTAGGAAAGTAACCTTAGTGTTCGATAAAGGGACGGTGATCACTTACCTTGGTGGTGGTGATCGATTGATGAGTGAGCGTCTTGTAAGAACGTGACTTGGAGGGCGGAAGAACGCAGCTTGCTATACCTTTCTCATGAATTTGGAAGGAGAGCCTAGTTTTTCAAGAGGACATGCAGTGATTCCAGTTGTAGGCGAATTTGAAGATGTCTTCCCCGACGAGCTACCGGGATTACCACCGTATCGAGAAATGGAGTTTAGTATTGAATTGTTTCAAGAACAACTTCGATTTCTATAGCACCTTACTGGATGGCACCGGCAGAAATGAAAGAACTTAGGAAGCAACTTCAGGAACTTGCTGATAAGGGATACATTCAGAATAGCACATCACCGTGGGGAGCACCGGTTTTGTTTGCAAAGAAACATGATGGAACTCTTAGGCTGTGTGTAGATTATCAGCAGCTGAATCGAGTCACAATGAAGAATAAGTATCCTCTGCCTAGGAACAACGAGCTATTTGATCAGTTGGGAGGTTCGTGGTACTTCTCGAAGATAGACTTGAGATCAAGATTTCATCAACTTAGGATTGAGGAAGAGGACATTCCTAAGACAGCTTCCAGGACCCGGTATAGACATTTCAAATTTCTAGTGATGTCGTTTGGATTGACGAACGCTCTGGCAGCCTTCATGGATTTGATGAACAGGATATTCAGGCTTTACTTGGATCAGTTTGTGATCGTGTTCATCGACGACATCTTGGTTTATTCTAAGACTTGGGAGGAGCATGAGCAGCATCTCAGGATCGTGCTTCAGACTCTACGAGAACATCGGTTGTATGCCAAGAAGGAAAAGTGTGAATTTTGGTTAACAAAGGTCAAATTTCTAGGTCATGTCATCTCCGAGCATGGTATTTCGGTGGATCCGTCAAAGATAGAAGCCTTAGTGGATTGGGAACGACCAAGGAATGTGGCAAAGATCCATAGCTTCTTAGGACTTGTAGGATACTACAGGAAATTTGTGAAGGACTTTTCGAGGATAGCAGCACCATTGACAAGATTGATTAGAAAGAATGTCAGGTTTGAGTGGAACGAAGAATGTGAGTTTGCTTTTCAAGAATTAAAGAATCAGTTGACTTCAGCACCAGTGTTGATTATTCCCAATAGTGATGAGCCATACGAGGTTTATACGAATGCTTCAGGACGTGGACATGGAAGTGTGTTTATGCAGCATGGACGTGTAGTAGCATATGAATCGAGACAGTTATGACTTCACGAGTGAAATTATCCTACTCATGATTTGGAGCTCGCAGCGATGATTTACGCGATAAAGATCTGGAGATGTTATTTGTATGGGGCAACATTTTAGGTTTTCTCTAACCACAAGAGTTTGAAGTATTTATTTACTCAGAAGGATTTGAATTTAAGGCAGCGAAGATGGATAGAATACATGGAGGATTACGATTTTGTGTTGTAGTATCTTCCCAGGAAAGCTAACGTCGTTGTGGATGTGCTCAGTCAAAAAACTTCAGGGATACTTGCATGTTTGGCTCTTGAAGATTGGAAAAAGGATGCGACAGTAAGTGAGTTTAGGCTACAGTATCATGAAGACTACGATCGTATTTCGAGGTACCACATAGAGATGACCCCAGCTCTTATTGAGATGGTGAAGCAGAATCAATGGCAAGACCAGCATCTTCAGGGAATCTAGATGCGAATTCAGAACAGAGAGCAGTTTGAAGAATGGAGGATACATGCAGATGAATTGTTGTACTTCAAGGAGCGTCTAGCAGTTTCAGCAATTGCAGAAGTAACAAAGGCCGTCATGGACGAAGCTCATAGGTCTCAGTTCGCCATTCATCCAGGGAGTACGAAGATGTATCGTGACTTGTAAAGGCACTATTGGTGGAGTGGTATGAGAAAGGACATTCGAGAATACGTGGCCAAGTGTACAATTTGTCTTCAGGTGAAAGCCGAGCATCAAAAGCCAGCAGGTCAGTTTTTGCCACTTCCTATTCCAGGGTGGAAATGGGAACACGTGACGATGGATTTCCTTACCGGATTGTCGAGGATAGAGTAGCGGCACGATGCGATTTGGGTCGTGGTCGACAAATTGACGAAGTCAGCTTATTTCATTCCATTCAAATCGACATGTTCGAGGAGGATTCTCGGGGAATTGTATCTACAGAACATAGTGTTGTTGCACAGAGTTCCTTTGTCCATCACATCAGATTGGGATACCAGGTTTAATGCCAAGTATTGGAGGAGCTTCCAGGAGGCTATGGGCGCAGATTTGAACTTCAGTACGGCGTTTCATCCTCAAACTGATGGACAGTCTGAGCGGATTATTTAGATTCTTGAAGACATGCTACGAGCTTGTGTATTAGATTTCGACAGGAGCGAAGAAGTACTTGCATCTGGTGGAGTTCGCATACAACAACAGCTATCAATCGAGTATTGGTATGGCACCGTTTGAAGCATTGTATGGACGACCGTGTCGATCGCTAGTGTGTTGGGCCAAACTGAAAGATAGAGTTATTCTTGGACCGGATGAGGTTCACGATAGCAATGAGAAGATCGTTATGATTCGAGATCGACTGAGAGCAGCTCAGAGCGATAGAAGAGTTACGCAAATAGAAGATGTCAACCCTTAGAATTCGAGGTTGGAGACTTTGGACTCTTGAAGGTATCTCCTCGCAAAGGCATTTCGTGGTTCGGAGTAAAAGGAAAACTCGCGCCAAGATATGTTGGACCGCTCGTGATTATTCAATGTGTTGGTGTGGTTACTTATCGACTCAACCTTCCTCTAGAACTTTCACTTGTTCACGACGTATTCCATGTGTCAATGCTTTATAAGTGTCCACCTAAGCAAGATAAGATCGTTTCGTTCCAAGACGTACAGATTCAGGAAGACACGACGTATGAAGAAGTGCCAATCCAATCATCAATCGCAAAGTGATTAGTTTGCGCCATCATGAAATTCTGTTAGTTAAGGTCGTGTGGCAGCATCACGTGATTGATGAAGCCACCTGGGAATTAGAGTCGACTATGCAAGAGTTGTATCCGCATTTGTTTTGTTTTTGAATCTATTTGTAAATTTCGAGGACGAAATTTCTTTTGAGGGTGGAAAGTTGTAACACCCTGAAATTTATGTAATATTATTAATTTGTAGAATGGTAGATTACTGTGCTATAATGATTATTTTAAACTTAATTCGATCATTATGTGAAATTTCTAAATTTATGATATTTTTTATCATTTTAATGATTTTTAATTACTCTTAATTATTCTTAATTGTTATTTTAAATTTTGAAACGAAACAATTTATCAAATGACCAACACGTCCCACTTTGGAAAACCGCGTGTGGGATGTGGTATTGAAAACTGTTTCCCTTCTCTTTATAAATCTCACTCTCTCTCACTCTTCCTCACTCTCACTCGCTCATCTCTCTCTCCTCTCTCTCTCTCTTGGATTGTCTCTCTCTCTCTCATTCTCTCTCAAAATTTTTGAATCAAAATTCAATTTCAAGCTTCAAGATTGTGGATAGAAGGCTCGGGGACGCGATTGAGCAACCACAAACTCGAATCAAAGCTTAATCCAAGGTTAGTTTTCAAAATTTCTAAACTTTTTCAATTTTTTAAATTTTTCTTGTATTTTGAAATCTAAGCTTTTCTTAGCTTAGGAAACCTTCAATCTTGGTTAGATGAACTTAGATTAGCTAGAATACAAACTTTGTTTCATCAAAAATGGATTTGAATCAAGATTTTTTATTTTTCTCTATTTTTCTCATTTTTGGATTTTTTCAAAAAAAAATATTGTTTAAAACTTGTTTTGATGCATCAAAAAGTAATCTCCTATGTTTGTCAATCAATTATGATGATTACCCATGCTTGAGAATTGAGAAAACATGTTGAAATTGAAGATTTGGGTTCGAGGAGGCCGAGACCCATGCCTAGAAAATTCTAGAATTTTTCCAGATCGGTAGGCCGAACTTCGTGTTCGACAGGTCGGATTCATATGTTCGACAGGCCGGATTCATCTGACTGGCAGGCCGAACCTGGAAAAGTTTGGCCGACCAGACTTGGACCTCCGGCAGGCCGAACTGCATAGTTCGGCAGGCCAAACCAGGGCGACCGGTAGGCCGACCGGGCATAGTGAAATTTTGTAATTTTTCACCCTTTTTCACTGTTTTGAACCCCGATTGAAATTCCAACTTTATAAAATGATTTTATAAACCTAAGTGGCACACTAGGACACCATGAAATGATTTAATAACCTAGGATATCTTGGATTAGATACTAATAGATCTAGTTTTCATTTAAGGTTGTGCGTAGGTCCGCGGAGCTAACGTATAGCGGATCGGGATTACGGTGTGGGACACCGGTACGAGTATTGAGGTAGGACTTCTGCCCCTTCTTTGGTAGCCAATTTTAAATGTTTTGGCCTCGAAATGATTTTTAATAAAATGTTTTTCAATGATTGGTTGAAAAAGGATTTTCTATAACTGTTTTCCTAAATAGTAGATTGAGGTGTTTTCATAATAAACCTCATAATAAATGTTAATGATTATATTTGATAAATAGAAATTTTAATTATAAAAGATATACGGGCATGATGCCATATCAGAGATCGGGTCGTGTACTGAACGACCTTAGGGGCAGGTCTCGAAACCCAGCTGGGCCACTTCGGTGGTGAATATCATGGTTTGCCTGAAACAATAAAAAGGTACTCTTGATGAACTGTTTCCAATACACTTTTGATAAACAAAAGTACTACTTTAATTTTAGTTTATTTATTAAGAAATGTTCTATTAAATTATTTATCTATTTATTTTTAAAATATAGTCCTACTGAGCCTTTCGCTCACATTTCACTTGTTTTAAATTCTTACCCCATAGGTGGATATCAGCTTAGGATCGGAGAAGAGTCCGCTGACCGGACCTATGACCAATTGAGGATTTTGGTAGGTTGTATCATAGAAATTCAAGGCATGTAAATTCTTAACTCTCTTTTCTTCGGACTATGGTTGTATTGTAATGTTGTCAATACTATGTGTGTGCACAATATGTGAGCCAGTGGGACCCATACTCACTTCACCCCATATTAAATTGTTTTATTTGTTCTCTTTATTTATCTGAATATTATAATTGTGCATTCTAAATAAACAATTTTAAAATTATTACATTTTTTATGTATAAATTAAATTCTAAAACCCAATTTTTAACTAATTTTCCACTTAATTAACTTAATTAATCTACCACGTCATCTCCCGTACCCTGGGGCGTGACACAGGGTCACGCACTTAGAACAAACCCAAAAAGAATTTTAGGTTTACTGTGTCTAGGTTCAATGAACCTGATAATGTCTAGATTCGATGTACTAGATATGTCTAAGTTCATTAAATTTGACATTGTCTAGATTCTATGAATCATATTTGAGTTGCAATTTACCCTAGTTAAAATCTAGCTCTTTTTCGAAGTCAATATATTTATTTGTTTTAGGGTTTCTGGCAGAATTAGAAGAGAAAAGGCATTCTTTTATTGTAAAAATCAAAAACATTAAAAACCTTAAAATTAGAGAGAGCCATTTAACGCAACGAGAGGGTGCTAGCATACCAATTCGGGTTTTGAGAGAGTCTGTTCATGTGGATACCTATAAAGGGTGTTACTTTAAGTAGCAATATCTGAATCCGTTCTTGAATATGAATAGCTCAAGTTAGGGTGTCTCTAGAGTAAACCTGTTCTCTTCCTTCCAGCAATCTTACCCCTTTTGTTATCCCGATAAGATTCTATAACTTTCTTATCAATCTAATCGAACGGCATGGATCCTACAAGAGTTTTGTAGGAATTAATTTTGATTTTCCACTGCTTATTTGAATCACAAAATCCAACAAAACCTAACAGTGGTATCAAAGCGACTTGTGAATTCGATTAAATTGATTTTATATGGTTCTGCGTATATGTGATATGCATGGATATGATTTATACATTAATTAAATTAATATGTTTGAGGTTTCATTTGATTAAACTTTTTTTAATACGATTACTATTTCTTGTAACCTGTTACTGTTAATTTGATTAATATTACAATTTAACAAGAATCTAGTAATCTGTTTTAAGATGACTAAACGGTATACTGTAAATCTATTTTCGGTTTTATTAAGGTGGTAGACTATTTAAATGTTAAACAGTGATAATCTATTTTGAACATATTAATATATAACATAGGGTCTGTTTAATTATTAAACAAGGATGATCAGTTTAGAGTAGATCAATAAATTTCATGAATCCATTTAAGTGTTAAACAAAGATTAATTAATTCTGTCATGAACAGATTAGGTAATCTGATTAATTAAAATTAATGGATTTAGGCAGCAACTCATTCAAACACATAAGGTAACCGACTAATGGGACCGCCACCAGATGTGCTGCCCCTACGACCCTGCAAGGGGCGCTACCCCTTGACCCCAAATTGATTTGTCACATAAATCGTTTTGGTCAGAATAAAAATTTAACTTTAATGAAATTATAATATTATGTTTATGTGTTTACTGTGAATTGCATGGTGCATAGCATGGCCCTTTTATACCAATGTGATTGGCAGGTTTTATTTAATTTTATTTTGAGTTTGTAATTTTAAATATGGCCTACGTGTCATTTTTCAATTTGTTGTAATTTATTTATTTATTTATTTAGTACAAATAGAATAGTTTAGATTGCAATTTGTAATGTAAAATCAAAGCCCAAGATCAAGATAGATGGAGGTTCAAGATTGAGGTCCAAGATGGAGTCTGTTCATGACAATCTAAGGAAATCCATGGAGATGAAGATTACCTAGGATTGACCTTTAACCTTCATATTGGCTTATGAAGATCAATCTAGATTTGGGCCATGCTATGACACGCTTATTGTGTTATTATTATGCTATGTATGTGGTGCTGTGTATATGATGCTATGTATGTGATGTGACATAATAATAAATGATAAAATAAAATTAAAGTAGAACCCTCACTTAATATTAAGTCATTAAAATGCCTACCACAATTCAACACTTGTGAAGACTTGGATTGCTAAATATAGGTTTTGCCAAAGCAGGGTGTGTTAAGCCATCTAGGTAAGACAAGATGGATAATAATGATATCCATATGCTTGAAATGGTTAGAATTAACTAGGTTATCAAAATGGTTTTGGACCTAGGGCATTAGATGGGATTTTAATTAGCCAGGACATATAATGTCAAATCCCATATTTATCCAAGAGTTACATAAGATGTAATTGGTAAAGTGTTACCTACCTAAATAACCATACTTTAGGTGATAAGCCAAAGCTTACTTAAAGTGAGGTGAAATATGGATCTTGGCCCACTAAAATTACAATTGTTGTGATTGCCAAATTAATATTGAGGGTTATTAATTTGATAAAATTAGTGGGATTTAAATTATGCCTCTTTAAAAATTATTTAATAAAATGCTAAGTACTCTGTGTATATATTTGTTGTAGATAATGGCATCAAACACCATATCTAACTTGTCACTATGTCCTTGAGAAGGATAAGCTCAATGGGACTAACTTCCTTGACTGGTAAGAAACTTGAGAATTGTACTCAAGCAAAAGAGGAAGGAATATGTCCTTGATCAACCTATCCCTAATGAACCAGCTATTAATGCTCCTAGGGCTCAAAAGGATGCTCACAGTAAGCATCTCAATGACTCTGTTGATGTCACTTGCCTTATGCTTGGAACATGGAATTGAAGCTTCAGTAGCAACTGATGGAAATGGAGGCTTATACCTTGATAGGCCATCTCAAGGAAATGTTCCAAGAGAAAGCTAGAATTGAGAGGTTTGCCACCTTAAAGGCATTACTCTTGTGCAAGTTGACTGCTGGCGGTTCAGTGAGTCTTCATGTTCTAAAGATAAAGGGTCATCTTGATCATTTGTAGAAACTTGGTCTTGAGATTAGCTAAGAGTTGGCTATTAATGTCATTCTCCAATCTTTGCTAGATGCTTATGATGAGTTTGTTATGAACTACAACATGCATAATATGGAGAAGACTGTTTCTGAGTTGCATGGGATGCTTAAGACTACTAAACAAAACATCAAGAATACCAAAGATGTTCTGATGGTTAATAAAGGGAAAGGTATAAAAAGGAAAGGAAAGGGTAAGAGCAAGAATAAGGCTCCCAAGGACTTTAAGAAGCCCAAGCCTAACCCCAAGCCCAATCCCGAACCTAAGGCTAAACCACCAAAGGAGGGAGTATGCTTTTTCTACAATGAGCCTAGTCATTGGAAAAGAAACTACAAGCTCTATTTGGATGATCTGAAGAAGAAGAAGAGTAATGCGACTACTCCTTCAGGGTCTTAAGAGGAGTAGAATTTTGGCGAAACTTGAAGTGGACCTAAGAGTTCGAAATGGAGCAAGAGTTGCTGCTTTAGCTGTAGGAATATATGAGTTGACTTTGCCTAGTGGACTTGTTTTAAGTTTAGAAAATTGTTATTATGCGCCTGCTATGAGTAGGAATATTATTTATGTTTCTTGTTTGGACAAGGAAGGTTTTGATTTTATAATTTGGAATAATAAATACTCCATTTACCGTGATAATGTTTTCTACGTATATGCTCCATGAACGAATGGTCTTTATGTTCTAAACATTGAAAAAACAAGCGAAAAGTCCATCTATAATGTTAATACAGAGAAGTTTAAATCTAAAGATTTAAACTCCACTTATCTTTGGCACTATCATTTGGGCCATATAAATGAGAAAAGCATTTCAAAACCCCATCAACATGGGCTTTTGAATTCATTTGATTTTGAATCATTTGAAGTATGTGAGTCTTGTTTATTAGGCAAAATAACTAAGACACCTTTTACTAGACATAATGAAAGGGCTAATGACTTATCAGGCCTTATACATTTTGATGTATGTGGACCATTAAGTTCCACTGCTAAAGGAGGTTTTCAATACTTCATTACTTTCACATATGATTTCAGTAGTTATGGCTATGTCTATCTAGCGAAACAAAAATCTAAATCTTTTGAAAAGTTTAAAATTTTAAAAAATGAAGTACAAAATCAACTTGGTAAAAGTATTATAGCACTTCGATCAGATCGAGGTGGTGAATACTTAAACCAAGAATTCATTGATCATCTTAGAGATTGTGGGATAGTCTCACAATCAACTCTACCAGGAACACTACAATGGAATGGTGTGTTCAAACGGAGAAATCAAACTTTATTGGATGTGGTTTGATCTATGATGAGTCAGTTAGATCCTCCAATATCCTTTTGGGGGTATGCTCTGGAAACTGCTACGTTTATACTAAATAGAGTTCCATCAAAGCCGATTCAAAAGACATCATATGAGATGTGGACTGAGAAGCTACCTAGTTTGTCTTTTCTTAAGATTTGGGGATGTGAGGCTTATGTGAAGCATCAAATTTCAGATAAATTGGCACCCAAATCAGACAAATGCCTTTTGTGGGATATCCTAAAGAAACTAAAGGATATTACTTCTACAATGCTTCTGAGAACAAAGTGTTTGTTGCTCAAAATGGTGTCTTTTTAGAAAGAGAATTCATTTCTAAAGGAACCAGTTGGAGTAAAGTTCAACTTAAAGAAATTCAAGAACCACAAAATAACATTGAACCACCAGTGGAATCTCAACTAGATCAACACGTAGTTATTGAGCCTACACAAGTAGCATAAGGCCCAAGGAGGTATGGTAGGACATGTTAGAGCCCTAAGAGATATGGATTTCTCTTAACTGATAATAATGATGTGATGATTATGGATTAAAATGAGCACACATCCTACCAAGAGGCCATGAATAGCCCTAACTATGATAAATGGCTAGAAGCCATGAAGTCAGAGATGTAATCTATGTATGATAATCAAGTACGGACTTTGATTGATCGGCCTGATGGTTTAAAGACTATTGAGTGCAAATGGGTTTTCAAAAAGAAAACAGACATGGATGGCAATGTGCATACCTTTATGGCAAGACTGGTTGCAAAAAGTTCAAGCAAACACATGGTATAGACTTTGATGAAACTTTTTCACTAGTTGCTATGCTTAAATCCATTTAGATTCTCCTCGCCATAGCTATATACTATGATTATGAGATTTGGAAAATAGATGTCAAAATAGCGTTTCTTAATGGAAACCTACTTAAGGACGTGTATATGATACAACTCGAGGGTTTTGTTAGTCCTGAGAATTCTGAAAAGGTTTGCAAATTTCAAAGATCCATTTATGGATTGAAGCAAGCATCTCGGAGTTGGAATTTTCGTCTTGATGAAGCAATCAAAGAGTTTGGCTTCATAAAAAATGAAGATGAGCCTTGTGTTTACAAGAAGGTTAATGGGAGCAGTCTTTCTAGTGCTATATATTGATGACATATTACTCATTGGAAATGATATCCCTACTCTACAAAATGTTAAATTATGGTTAGGGAATAGTTTCTCAATGAAAGACTTAGGTGAAGCTGCCTATATTCTAGGCATCAAGATCTATAGGGATAGATATAAGAGGCTTATTGGCCTAAGTCAAAGTATATACACTGACAAGGTATTGAATAGGTTTAGTATGCAAAATTCCAAGAGGGGATTCTTGCCAATGTCAAATGGAATTAGTCTCAACAAGACTCAGTGTCCAATGACACAGGATGAGCGAGATCGCATGAATAAGATTCCATATGCTCCTACCATTAGATCTATCATGTATGCAATGTTATGTACTCGACCTGATGTCTCATATGCCTTAAGCATAACCAGTAGACACCAATCAGATCCAGGTGAAAGTCACTAGATAGCAGTCAAGAATATCCTTAAATATTTGAGAAGAACTAAGGATGCATTTTTACTATATGGAGGAAAGGAAGATAAGCTTATTGTAATTAATTACACAGATGCTAGCTTCTAGTCCAATAAGGATGACTTTTGATCATAGTCAGGCTATGTGTTTTGTTTGAATGGAAGTGTAGTGAGCTGAAGAAGTTCAAAGAAAGACCCGTTGTTGATTCTACAATAGAAGCTAAGTATATAACCACCTCATAAGCAGCTAAGGAAGCAGTTTGGATCAAAAAGTTTATTACTAGATTGGGTGTTGTTCCTATTATATCAAATATAGTATAGTTGTATTGTGATAATAACGGGGCCATAGCGCAGGCTAAGGAACCTAGTTCACATCAGCGATCCAAACACACACTCAGGCGTTATCATCTCATTCAAGAAATCATTAAGAGAGTAGACATGAAGATATGTAGAGTACATACAAATGAAAATGTTATCGATCCGCTCACTAAGCCTCTTCCACAACCTAAGCATTACTAGATCAATGGGTATTCGATACAATATTGATTAGGCCTAGTGCAAATGGGAGATTGTTAGTGATGTGCTCTAGGCCAATTATGTAATGATCGTATTTTGACTTCGTTACATTTGAATTTTATTAATAAAGAGGCATTTTCATTTTTTTTTGGTTCTAATTCCATGAATAGTTAATTCTGCCTATGGTCATCAAGTATATGACTTTATAGTAAAACTCTTAGATGAAAATTGAATTCTATTCTAAATTATCCCTAGTCAGTCATTATTATTGGGATAATATTGAATGAAGACTAGTATGACATTTGATTGATGATTATGTTTTACTAATCATGTGTATGAGATATTAAGTCAACTCATAGATATATATTTGAGAAATGATGTATTGGATCGACCCACTATGAGAATACTATATGGATAATTGTCATAAGTGATTCTCATCACAATAGTATTATCCTAGTCCTCTAACTTGAAATCACCATTGTTTCCTACATGACAAGTTCTATATTTTGACACATTTTAATATTATCTTTAACAGAATGATGGAATGGATTGTTGTTGGATATAAAGTGAATCATGTAAGGAATGTGAGTGATTAAGAAGGAAGTTGTCCCTCATTTATTATGAAAAAGATATCTATGGACCCCTCGATAAGTTAGACTGAAGAAAAATGTATGACCATACTAGAATGAATTGATAAAGATTATCAATATAAATCTACTTGAGATTGAGAAATAATATGATTGAATAGTTTAAGGATGACATAAACCATGCCTTATGTTCAATCAACGTACCTAGTGACAAAAGGACTTTAATACTTATTGTATATTAGGTTATGTCGCATAACTTGGATAATCATAATGTCTTGCTAGACGCTGCCTATGATTTGTGGACCAGAAATAGAATTTCAAGCCCACTACCAACGTTGTGTGACCTATAGGGTCGCACACTTAAAACAGACCAAAAATGAATTTTAGGTTTATTGTGTCTAGGTTCAATAAACCTAATAATGTCCAAATTCGATGTACCAGATATGTCTAGGTTTATTAAATTTGACATTGTCTAGATTCTATGAATTATATTTGAATTATAGTTTACCCTAGTTAAAACCTGACTCTTTCTCAAAGTCAATATATATGTCTGTTTTAGGGTTTTGGCCGAATTAGAAGAGAAAAGGTGTTCTTTTATTCTAAAAGGCAAAAACATTAAAAAAATTAGAGAGAGTCTTTTAACGCAATAAGAGGGTGCTAGCACACTAATTCAGTTTTTGAGAGAGTCTGGTCATGTGGATACCTACAGTGGGCGTTACTCTAAGTAACAGCATTTGAATCTAATACTGAATATGAAAAGCTCGAGTTAGGGTATCACTAAAGTCAACCCGCTCTCTTCCTTCTAGCACTAGTACAAAAGTGGATTCCACGACGGTTAAAAAACCTCTGTCGTGGAATAAGACCAACTTTTCACGACAGCTTTTTACCATCGTGTAATAGAATAATTGGCGCGAGAGATCGGTGGGACTGCTAATTTTCTACGACAGTTTTGGTGAAAAACCGTCGTGGAAGGCTGAGATTCCACGACCGTTTTGATCAAAAACTGTCGTGGAAGCTCCACCTTCCACGACAGTTTTTGACCAAAACCGTCGTGGAAGCTCAACCTTCCACGACGGTTTTTTATCAAAACCATCGTTGAAGCTTAGTCTTTGACGACGGTTTTGGTGAAAAACTGTCGTGGAAATTTGGTATTTTCTAAAAAAAAATTCTCCCGTAATTTCAATTTTCTACGGGATAGCCAGTCCTATATGTTATCCATTACATCAAGGCCTGAATTACATACAATAATTGTTGTATATTAAAAATTAATTTGTATTTACAAGATCATTTTACATTTGAGCTACTTTGAGCACTTTGTTAATCTACTATGACGTGTACCTATCTAAAAAGCACAAACCTATTTACAAATTGTACCCACTCTAATCTAACTTCTTGTATAGCTGTATGTTTATAAAATTCTCTTTTTCCTAAGGCTTGTATACCACTTGTAATTATATCCCGCATGAAACGTAGAATAAAAAAACCACATTCTATGTTTCCTTGTTGTCTTGGGCACTTACATTTAGAATATAACGTTCTGTTTAGTCGATTTGTGACACTGGTTCCCGCTTGAAGCTTCCAATCGTTAAGCGCCCTAATAATGTATCATGTTTAAATAATAAATAAATTAATAGACGATACAATTATGTGAGACTAAAAAACAATTAATTTTGTAAGACAATATTAATACTTACAATCTTGTGACTGATAAGAAATCCTCACTTGGTGGGTGTCCGAGGGGGTCAAACCAATATATTTGGTCCTCCTATGGCGAAATAAGTCCTAACATCCAATGTTGTCCAACATTGTATGGCAAGAAGAATAATTTCCTCCTCGGTGCTTCAGCTAATAGGTGGAGGAGTGATGTGGCATGCTCTCTATGATCACTCTACAGGTCTCTTGCAGCACTTGAAATAATGGCTGGAGATATGAAGCCGAAATTTTACGCCATGCCTTGAAGTTCACAATATTCTGCCAAAAAACTACAATAAAAAATATTACAGTAAATTCTTTTAAAACACCTTACAACTCTACGTATATATTTAAAATACTTAAATAAGGCTAGAGTTATCACCTGAGGTATACGAGGATACAGTTTGCCCTGATTTCTTCGAAGCTGATGAAGTCATAAACGTCTTCATACCCCAAATAGATAGGGAAATCATTGCCAATGACATTTATCGGTATCGGGCACTGAATGGTCGACCCATCGCGCATGAAAGAATGTGCATATAGAGCTAACTGCATAAATTCTTGAGGTACTGAAGCGAAGTTAAATGCACGCAGATGCTCATTAGCAACAGTTTGTCCTTGGTATTATTGAACCTCAAGTTGTGATTCTCTTGCTTTTAGAGAGCTTTTCTTTTTTTGCCATTTCTTTCTGCTTAGATCTTTAGGAACATGGCTAGGTGCTCGACTCGTATTTGTCAATGTGATGACTTCAACTAATCTCTTCGGCCATGCGACAAAGCTTCCTACTGCTTCACCCACAATTGTTGCCTCAAGTGTTGGAACAAGCAATTCAGCTGTTCTAACTTTGATGGTAGTGATGCTAACACGCACGTTCTCTTCCTCTAGTAGTCGTCCATGAACTGTATTAGTTGGAAGGCTCTCCATCTATACCTTCCCAAGTGCAACAAGTGTACACCCACCATTAGCTCTATCCTCAACAAAGAGCCTATATTATTCGAGCCCTTGACGAGGAGGTGACAATTGGACTTCTAGGGCTTATGGACCTTCTGGAGCTCCTGGTGCTTCTGCAGCTTCTGCTATAGTATTGGGAGGGTTACAACTAGCTTTGAAGCTGTTGTGTTGTGAGATGCTATCATTCGTCAACTTAGCACGTCCTTGGGAAATGAGCTCAGTCACAAGACTTTGGAGTTCTGCAATCTCCATTTGCATCTTCGACATTTGAGAATTCAATTTTCACGATCCTGGTTGGAGGTTGAAGTATTGAGACTACTTCATAAACTTTGATTGACCACGAACATGTCCTGAATGTTCCGGTTTCCCTAGTGCCCTCATCAAAATGTCATCATTACCGACCGTTGGAAGCTCCCTTGACTTTTTTGCATTGCGTTGCGTATTCATCCTGTACAAGAACAATACAACCATGTTATTCAAGCAACCCTTCATCCGCATGTAGTAAAATACAAATTAATTGTTCGTGTTCAGTAGACTTACAATCAAGTTGGAAATCTCTGCTACTTTTGGATTTTTAAACTGGCTATCGGGACCTTGACGTGATTTTACCCACAATTCCTTCCGTGTAGGTTGCACGCCTATCTTTGCAAACTGTGTTACGCTATGTTAGTAACATAGTAATGTAGCAATAATTGATATATGTAGTTTGAGTTAATTAGTAACGTACCATGGATTGCTTGAGCTCTCTATATCCCACTCGGCTAACCATAGAGCAATATTCATTTTCTGCTCTTATTTTCCTTGCATTTGATGATAGCAGTTGGAAATCACTAGATCATCGATACCTCACAAAAGCTTCCCAATCTTCATCGTTTATGGAGGGGTAGTAGTGTGCTACCGTAGGAGGCCGTTTATATATATTTACATCCTCCTCCAAAATGGAAAGGTATAGCTGTACGAAGGTAACATAGAGGTAGGATCTAAACCCCTTTGCTAATACGCCACAAACCTTTAAAGCCCTTTTCCTATACCAATCCTCAACTGTGAAAGCTTCGTATATCTCTCTCCAAATCACATATTTTACTTTATCTAAATCCGTAGACCTCCAATCTTTTGTCCATATTGGAACGTGCTCTCGACTAAGGACTCTGATCCAACTACTTAATTCATGATCGGGTGCGCCTTCTAGTTGACCTTTCGAATCAAAAGTCACTTCAATTCTTAAACCTTTCTTCCTTATCCGATGAATTTTTTTCATTAATGTTGCCCTTCGGTCAAAGTCTACTTTTGGATCAAATTCGGTTTACCTTCATGGCTTACTGCGTTGGTTTCCCTTGCTATTTTGCGTTACAGATGAAGTGCAACCTTCGTACTCCTTTTCATACTGGTCACTATCGAATTCGTGAGACATTGTACCTATGCAACATATTCAAAAAGTAACATATACATACTAATATTAATCATAAACTACACATATTCACATTGTTCTAATATCTTGAATTGCACAATTTCACATAATTTTCCTATAATAGACATATTGACATATTCACCACAAATTGCACTATTACTTTCCATCTTCACATATTCAAAAGCTTATATATTGACATAATTTCACGTTATCAAATCTTAACAGATTCACAATTGCACAATTTCAACGACACTTTTCACATATTCATACAATTTCACATGATTACACATAATCAGAAGTTTACACATATTCATAATTCAATATATAATTTCACAAATTGTACATATTCACATAGTTTCACATGTGAGATATATTGACATATTAGCCACAAATTGCATAATTACTTGTCAGCTTCACATATGCACAATTTCATATATCGACATAATTTCACATAATAAAATATTGAAATATATAATTGCACAATTTCATAACAAAATATATTGACATAATGCCACATAATTTCACATATGCACAATTATGGTAGGGGGCAAGGGGCAGGGTAGGGGCGGGCCAAGCTAGGGGGGGCCGAGGGGGGGTGGGGGAGAGCTAGGTGGGGGCGAAGGGGGCCGTGGGGGGGGCAAGGGGGTGCGGGGTGGGAGCGGGCCAAGCTGGAGGGGGCCAAGGGGTGGGGTGGAGCTGGGGGGAGCTGCGGGGGGCTACGGGGGGGTGGGGGGGAGCGGGGGGGCCATGGGGGGAGCTAGGTGGGGCGGGGCGAGGGGGGCCGTGGGGGGGCAAGGGGGTGTGGGGTGGGGGCGGGCCAAGCTGGGGAGGGGCCAAGGGGTGGGGGGGAGTTGGGGGGGCCACGGGGGGGTGGGGAGTGGCTGGGTGAGGGGGGCTAGAGGGAGGGGGAGAGAGAGAGAGAGAGAGAGAGAAAGAAAGGAGGGAACTTACTAGAGGGGGGAACTTACAGGAGTGGGGCGGCACCGTGTTGTGGGAGATGGTGGCGGAGGAGGTAGTGGGTGTGGGTGTTTTTAGAGAGAGAGAGTGAGGAAATGGGTTTTTAGAGAGAGAGAAAGAGGAATTTGAGAGATAGGAGAGTGAGGAAAGGGCGCGAATATAATGGGTGTGGGTGGCACGGATTTCAAAAATTTGGACTGAAATAGCATCTAACCTACCAACGGTTTTTCAAGAAAACCGTCGTGGTAGACTTTACCTACCACGACAGTTTTTCAAGAAAACCGTCGTGATAGGTTATCATTGCCTACCACGATGGTTTGCTTGAAAAACCGTCGTGGTAGACCTACCACGACGGTTTTTGAAGAAAACTGTTGTGGTAGGTCTACCACGACGGTTTTCTAAGCAAACCGTCGTGGTAGACAGCACGACGGATTTTTCATGAAACCATCGTGGTAGGTATATTACGACGGTTTCTGGAACCGTCGTGGTTGACAGTCTTCTACTACGGTTTCCTATAGAAATCGTTGTGAAAAAAATATCTAACATTCTTTTTCCACACATTTTATTTTTGCTGCCCATGGTGGCCAGCCCGTGTGTTAAACATCCAATGGCCCAGAATGTAGTATACTTTAATTATCTCCATTTTCACCAGAAATTTAACTATAGATCAATAATATACAAAAATTGCCATAACATTGAAAAATGCAGTAAATTGTTCAAAAATGTTAGACATAAATTGACATATATACAAATTATTGATGCGCATCTTTTAACCTTTTTTTTCATTGGTTCATCAATACGTATCCATTCCACATCTTACGAAGCAAGTGCGAAACATCATCTTCAAAATTATCTATCTCATCAACCAGTGGCAATCCCTTTGTGAATGAAGGGATCTCTACGTAATCTTCATCAACTTCTTCACCATCGGTAACTATTCTTGGCTTTTTCAGGATGACTAGAGACAACTCCATGTCTTGGGGATCAATAATGTAAAAACTTGGATTGCTTGTGATGCTATAATGAATGGATCATTCCTGTATCCCAATCTTCTAAGTTCAACCACCGTGATGCCGTCATTGTCGTTCTTAACATAGTTATTGTTAGCCCACTTGCACTTAAAAAGTGCTATGCGTAATCCCCCATAATCAAGTTCCCAAATATCTTCAATGAAACCAAAGAAGTTCATGGTCCCATATACCGGATTATTGTCCTTGGCAGAGGCAATATGCATAGCCTTTGCATTGAGAGTCACACCGCTATTTTACACCGGATGCTTCTCATCCCTTTTGCGAGTGTAGAAAGTGTAACCATTTATGGAATATGATGTGTACCTTGTAACTACCGACGATGGGGCTCTAGCTAGGTTCTTCAACTCCTGTGACATGCCTCCATCTTGTGATGTGGACCACTTGCCATAGATGTATGCTTTAATCCACAACCAAAAGGTCCGGTTGTGTTCATCTTGCAACCACTTCTCATTTTTTGCTCTTTTTGGGAATGTTTTCTTTAATTCATTCATGTGCACCTCAATGAAAGGCTCCACTACATTAGTATTATGCAAGACATAAAGACAAGCTTGCTCCCACTCCTCTCGACTTACTGAAGAAGGATTGCCGATAGATAGTCCCCTAGCGTCAATGTTTATAGTCTTTGGCACCCCAATTGTGTTTGCATTAGATAAGTACTCGGAGCAAAATTCAACTGATTCCTCAGCTATGTAACTTTCTACTATACATCCCTCCTGCCTGTTTTGATTCTTCACATAGCCCTTCAAAACCTTCATATATCTTTCAAATGGGTATATCCATATGAAATACACTGGTCCGCATAACTTAACTTCACGTACTAAGTGCACCGTTAAATGAATCATGATGTCAAAAAATGCTGGTGGGAAACACTTTTCAAGCATGTATAAGGTTTGCACTAACTCCAATTGCAGTGAATCTAGCACAAGTGGATCAATGACCTTCGTACATATTGAATTGAAGAACGAGCACAACTTAGAAATTGCAAATCTCACATCCTTTGTTAGAATTCCCCGCAAAGTAAGTGGTAGTAATTGCTGCATCAACACATGACAATCGTGTGTTTTCATGCCAATAAGTTTCAAATCCTTCACCGACACCAACTTTTTGAAGTTTGACGAATACCTGTCTGACACTTTTAATGAAGCAAGCCATTCACAGAGCTTTCTCTTTTCTGCTTTGGATAACGTGTGTTTTGTCGGAGGTAAGTATGTCTGGTTCCCTCTTTTCTCGGGAAACAAATTAGGCCTAATATCCATTTCCATTAGATCCAACCGAGCTTTTTCACCATCCTTAGTCTTGCCCGGAATGTCAAGCAATGTGCCGACTACAGATTCGCAAATGTTCTTCTCAATATGCATAACATCCAAGCAATGACGAACAAAAAGTGTCTTCCAATAGGGAAGTTCAAAGAAGATTGATCTTTTTTTCCATGGTCCTTCATTTTGCATCTCCTCCTTACCTCGCTTTCTCTTACCGAATACGACTCTTATATCTTGTACCATTTCAAATATTTGTTCACCCGTCAAAGGGCGCAGAGGGTCTCTTTCTTCGCTGTTGCCATCAAAGGCTTTCTTTTGTTTGCAGTAGCGATGATCTCTTGGCAACCATCTTCTATGACCAAGAAAAATAGTTTTCTTTCTATTTTTCAACCGTTTGTGAGACGTTTCCGTCATACAAATAGGACAACCTATAGAACTCTTCACCGAATAACCAGATAAATTGCCATATGCGGGGAAGTCGTTAATAGTCCATATCAACATCGCTCGAAGTGTGAATGTCTCTTTTCGGTAAGCATCTCTAACTTCAACTCCCTTTTCCCACAACATTTTTAGATCATCGATTAACGGTCTTAAGTATATGTCAATGTCATTGCCTGGTTGGTGAGGACTCAAAATCAATAAAGACAACATTAAAAACTTCTGCTTCATGTACATCTTCGAAGGGAGATTATAGTTAACAAGTACTACGGGCCAAGTGCTATGCCTACTACTCATGTTACCATGTGGGTTCATTCCATCAGTCGACAAAGCAAAATGTATGTTTCTTGGATCCGCACTAAAGTTGGGATGATCGGCTTCAAAAGTCTTCCATTGTGGTGAATCTGTCGGGTGTCTAAGCATACCATCATCCACCCATTTGTCATGATGCCATGTCAAATTCTTGGCATGTTCTGGGTTTCTGAATAAACGCCTCAAACGTGGTACCGGTGGAATGTACCATAACACTTTCCTTGGCACTCCATTCTTGCCGTCTTTTGGCTCCTTTCCTTTCTTCCACCTTGCTTGTTGACAAACTGGACAATAGTTCTCGTCCTCATACTCATGCCTATAGAGAACACAATCATTTTCACATGCATGAATTTTCTCATAATCCATTCCCAAAGTGCTCAAAGTCTTCTTAGCCTCATACATACTACTTGGTAATTTATTACCCTCTGGTAGAAGCCTTCGTAAAAATTCCAACAGCTTTGTGAAACTAGAATTCGACCAGCCACCCGACGCTTTCAAATTCCATAATCCAACTAAAGCAGACAATTTAGTGAAATTGGTACACCCCTCATACACTGGTGTCTCTGCATCATTCATCATTGTCTCAAATAAATCCGGACGGTGCACAAAGTGTTCTTCTAAATCATTGACCATGTCAACCATATTGTCTTCATCCTCCATATTATCCTCCACAATAGATTGCTTTTCTTTATTTAGTATGGTTGGATTGAAATTAGACTCGCCATGAAAATGCCACGTTTGATAACTACTTATGATTCCATTTCGAAATAAATGTCCTCTAACAATTGTAATTGGATGCAATCTATGGTTTTCACATTGAACACAAGGACATCGAATTTTATCACCATTTTCATGACATTTGGCAAAATCCAAGAACTCTTCCACACCATTCACATACTCTTTAGACAATCAAAAATCCCACATCCATTTCCTATCCATTTTGCAATTCCTAAATCAAAATAATAAATAGCAAATATTCAATTAAAATTAATTTCACAATTTATATATATACCCACGCCTACATATATTAATTAATCATTAAAAAAAATCACCCGGCCATCATAAAACAAGTTACACATACTCATTATAAAACGAAGAAATCATACCCATGATCCACAATATAAACTTCACGGAATAAACAACAAAATGAACAACTATTTATCAACTTCACGGAAAAAAGAAAAAAATCAACAACTATTTATCAATTTCAGATTAATTATACAACACAATCAACAACTATTTCTCACTTTCTACAAAAAAACTTACAATTTGGGCTGAGATTAAGGAGTGTGGAGGCGAAGAGAGACGGCGACGGCTGATTCGAAAGGGTCTATGTTTGTATTTGTAAAGTGTGTTTCTGAAATGTGTCTGAATGCCTAAGCTACCATGACAGTTTTCTGAAAAAACCATCGTGGAAGATACCACGATGGTTTTTGGAGAAAACCGTTGTGGTATCTAAAACCTAGCACGAGGTTTTCTCCAAAAACCATCGTGGCATCTCTCGTATTCCACGACGGTTTTTTCAAAAAACCGTCGTGGTATTTTCCCTCCTTCCCACGATGGTCTTCGTTTTCACAATCGTAACTTGCCGCGCATTTTTGCCCTTACCACGACAGTTTTTAGGAAATGGTCGTGAAATAAAGGTCGTGTAATCAATATTTTCTTATAGTGCGATGAGCTACCAGGATTGCCATCGCATTGGGAAATTGAATTTGCTATTGAATTGTTTCCAAGAACAACACCAATTTCCATAGCACCTTATGGGATGGCGCTAGCAGAAATGAAAGAACTCAGAAAGCAGCTTCAGGAGCTTGTTGACAAGGGATACATCTGGAATAGCACATCACCATGGGGAGCACCAGTTTTGTTTACAAAGAAGCATGATGGGACCCTCAAATTATGTATAGATTATCGGCAGCTGAATCGAGTCACAGTCAAGAATAAGTATCCTCTGCCTAGGATCAATGAATTGTTTGATCAGTTGGGAGGCTCGTGGTGCTTGTTGAAGATAGACTTAAGGTCAGGATATCATCAACTCAGGATTAAGGAAGAGGACATTTTTAAGATAGCTTTCAAGACTCGGTATGGACATTTTGAATTTCTGGTGATGTTGTTTGGATTGACGAACGCTCCGACAGCCTTCATGGATTTGATGAACAGGAGATTCAGGCCTTACTTGGACCAATTCATGATCGTATTTATCGACGACATCTTGGTTTATTCTAAGACTTGGGAGGAGCATGAGCAGCATCTCAAGATCATGCTTTAGACTTTGCGGGAGCATCAGTTGTGTGCCAAGAACGAAAAGTGTGAATTCTAGTTAACAGAGGTCAAATTTTTGGGTCATGTCATCTCTGAGCATGGTATCTTAGTGGATTCGTCAAAGATAGAAGCCATAGTAGATTGGCAACGACTGAGGAATGTGGCAGAGATTCGTAGTTTCTTGGGACTTGTAGGATATTATAGGAAATTTATGAAGGATTTCTCGAAGATAGCAGCACCATTGACAAGATTGGTTTGGAAAAATGTCAAATTTGAGTGGAACGAAAAATGTGAGCTCGCCTTTCAAGAGTTGAAGAATTGGTTGACCTCAGCTCTAGTATTGATCATTCCCAGTAGTGATGAGCTGTATAAGGTTTACACAGATGCGTCAGGGCATGGAATCGGGTGTGTGTTGATGCAGCATGGGCGTGTGGTAGTGTACGGATCGAGACAGTTACGACCTCACGAGCAAAACTACCCTACTCATGATTTGGAGCTCACAGCAGTAATTCACGTGCTAAAGATCTAGAGATGTTATCTGTATGGGGTGACATTTCAAGCTTTCTCTGATCATAAGAGTTTGAGGTATTTGTTTACTCAGAGGAATTTGAACTTGAGGCAGCGAAGGTGGATGGAATACATGGAGGATTATGATTTCGTGTTGTAGTATCATCCTGGGAAAGCTAATGTCATTGCGGATGCACTCAATTGGAAGTCTTCAGGGATTCTCACTTGTTTGGCTCTTGAAGATTGGAAGAGAGATGCAACAGTGAGTGAATACGAGCTACAGTATCATGAAGACTACGATCACATTTCGGTATACCATATGGAGATGACCCTAGCTCTTGTTCAAATGGTGAAGTAGAATCAGTGGCAAGACCAGCACCTTCAGGGAATCTGGACGCGAATTCAAAACGAAGAACAATTTAAAGAATGGAGAATACGTATGGATGGATCGTTGTACTTTAGGGATCGTCTAGTAGTTCCAGCTATTGCAAAAGTAACAAAGGTCATCATGGACGAAACTCACAAGTCTCAGTTCACCATTCATCCAGGAAGCACGAAGATGTACAGTGATCTTAAGAGGCAATATTGGTGGAGAGGTATGAAGAAGGATATCTGGGAGTACATGGCCAAGTGTGCGACTTGTCTTCAGGTGAAAGCTGAGCATCAGAAGCCAGCAGGTCAGCTTCAACCACTTCCTATTCTAGGGTGGAAATGGGAACACATGATGGTGGATTTCCTTACCGGATTACCAAGGACGGAGTAGCGGCATGATGCAATTTGGGACGTGGTCGACAGATTGACGAAGTCAGCTCATTTCATCTCATTCAGGTCGACATGTTCAAGGAGGATTCTCGGGGAATTATATCTGCAGAACATAGTAAGATTGCATGGAGTTCCTTTGTCCATCACATTAGATAGGATACCAGGTTTAATGCCAAGTATTGGAGGAGCTTCCAGGAGGCTATGGGTACAGATTTGAACTTCAGCACGGCATTTCATCCTCAAACTGATGGGCAATATGAGAGAGTTATTCAGATTCTTGAAGATATGTTACGTGTATACGCATTAGATTTCGACGAAAACTAGAAGAAGTACTTGCATCTAGTAGAGTTTGCGTACAACAATAGCTATCAATCGAGTATTGGTATGGCACTATTCGAAGCGCTATATAGACGACCGTGTCAATCGCCTATGTGTTGGGTCGAACTAGAGGATAGAGTTATTATTGGGCCAGATGAGATTCGTGATAGCAATGAGAAGATTGTCATGATTCGAGATCAATTGAAAGCAGCTCAGAGTCGGCAGAAGAGTTATGCAGATAGGAGATGTCGACCCTTGGAATTCAAGGTTGGAGACTTTGTTCTCTTGAAGGTATCTCCTTGCAAAGGCATTTCACGATTCGGAGCAAAAGGAAAACTCGCGACAAGATATGTCGGACCGTTTGAGATTACCCAACGTGTTGGCGTGGTTGCTTATCGACTCAACCTTCCTCTAGAACTTTTGCATGTTCACGATGTATTACATGTGTCAATGCTTCAGAAGTGTCCACCTGAGCAAGATAAGATCATTTCATTCCAGGATGTGCGGATTCAGGAAGATACGACATATAAGGAAGTGCCAATCTAGATCATTGATCATAAAGTGATTAGTTTCCACCGTCGTGAGATCTCGTTAGTTAAGGTCGTGTGGCAACATCATGGGGTTGATGAAGCCATTTGGAAATTAGAGTCAATTATGCAGGAGTTGTATCCGCATTTGTTTTGTTTTTGAATTAACTTGTAAATTTCGAGGACGAAATTTCTTTTAAAGGTGGAGAGTTGTAACGCCCCGAAATTTATTTAAGTTTTATTAGAATGTAAAATGGTGAATTAGTGTGCCATAATGAATATTTTAAACTTGACCATTTTGTAAAATTTCTAAATTTATGTTATTTTTGATTCTTTTAATAATTTTTAGTTACTCTTAATTATTTTTAATTGTTATTTTAAATATTGAAAACAAAATAACTTGTCAAATGACCAACACGTCCTACTTTGGAAAACCACGTGCGGGACATGGTATTAATTTGCAAACTGTTTTTTGTTTTCTCTATTTAACTTCCCCTCTCTCTCTCACTCTCACTCACACTTTTTCTCTTCTCTCTCTCTCCCGTGCACTTTCTCTCTCTCTCTCTCCCGTGTACTTTCTCTCTCTCTCGGTTTGTCTCTCTCTCGCTCTCAAAATTTTGAACCAAAATCCAATTTCAACCTTCAGGTTAGTGGATTGGAAGCTCAGGAATACAATTGAGCAACCATAAACACGATTTAAAGTTTGATTTGAGGTTAGTTTCAAATTTTCTAAACTTTTTCAATTTTTTAAATTTTCTTGCATTTTGAAATCTAAGCTTTTCTAAGCTTAGAAATCTTTCAATCTAGGTTAGATGAACTTAGAATAACTAGAATACAAACTTTGTTTCATCAAAAACGGATTTAAATCAAGATTTTTCATTTTTCTCCATTTTTCTCTATTTTCATATTTTTCTAAAAATTTTGTTTAAAACTTGT
>CAMOHE010047166.1:0-60428 GCA_946598075.1 Artocarpus hirsutus | reverse complement strand
CTAATTGCCTGATTATTGTTTAGTTTCATTTTCTTTTACAAAACATGCGTTTACTTTTATATTATTGTAAGGCTTTTAAGCCATTTAGGAAACTTACTTTATTTGCTTTAGATTGAGCATCTTTTTGGCTGGTAATTGATTTGCCTGAAATTCCATGGGCAATTAGGAGCTCAAAATTCGCAAAGGAAACCACTATATATTGTAATGAATTTCATGCAATGGTAACTTGGTTTTTTTACACACAATTTGAGGTTTAATTCTCTTTGGTTCCTAAACGAACTATTCAAACTTATCAAAAGATTCCGTGGCGTTCATAGACTTATCAATCAGTCCGTCCATAACTGATTGTGGCGTCCTCACATACCAAGGTTCATGCTTCTTGTTAGGCATCGGGACGCGGTTCCATTTCAAATCCGATTAGGCGTTTTGATCTTGGAGGCCAATTTTGGTTAGAATTGCGTCAGTTCTTGGCGTGGTTCATATCACTTGGAGGAGACAAGATTAAGATCATACGAGAAGTGCACAAGGGCTCATGTGGCAACCACTCAAGAGGAAAATCCTTGTGCAACAAAATCAAGAGGCAAGGTTAATACTGGCCAACCTTGTAAAGTGACACAGAGAGCTTCATTAAGAAATGTGATAGCTGCCAGAGGCGTGCGCTAGCTATTCATCAACCTACCAAAGAGCTTTCATCAATTAACTCACCATATCTAATTATGAAGTACTTAATGGATGTTGTCTGACCTTTCCCTCTAGCTCCTGGGTAAGTAAAGTATCTTCTCATCCTTACAGATTTTTCTAAATGGGTTGAAGCTGAAGCTTTTGTAGATATCAAAGAACGAGATGTCAAGAGATTCATTTAGAGAAATATCATCTGCCGATTTAAAGTACCAAGGGAGATTGTCACCAATAATGGCTCGCAATTCATATTCAAAAGGTTTTGCCATGACTAGAACATCGTTTTGAGCTTTTCCACACCCAGGTACTTGTGGGGAATGGACAGGTAGAAGCGACCAACAAAATGATAGTCAAGAACCTAAAGAAAAAAACAAGATGGTGGAAAAGGATGTTGGGTTGAAGAATTCCCAATGGTTCTATGGGCTTGCCAAACAACACCAAGGCACGCGATTGGCCTGTCCCTATTTTCCCTTATGCATGGCACTAAAGCAATGATCCTAGCAGAAAATGTGCTCAAAACCTTCGAGTTGATTATTTGCTACTCAATGAAGAAACGAACCAAGAGATGATGCAAGACATGTTGGACTTGAAAGATGGAAAAAAGGGAGAATGCACTTTACCGGCTTGGGCGTTATCAGCAAGCTGTCACCAGATACTACAACAGAAAAGTCATAATTAGGAAATTCTAGTTAGGGGAACTTATGCTTCGAAGAGTTTTTCAAAATACAAGAAAAGCCAATGCTAGGAAATTGGCAGTTAATTAGGAAGGTCCATATCACATCTAAGCCATTGTACACGATGGGGTCTACAAGCTAGAGAAATTTGATGGGACAGCTATCAGCAAGAGTTGGAATGCTTATCACTTGCGCAAGTACTTTGTGTAACAAAAATTAAACATTTTTTTCTATTTTCCAAGCTTTTCACTATGTTGTTCAAGTTGATTTGCAGTAGGTCACTCTTCAACATAATTCATGAATGGCAAACGGACGACTTTAGCAATGGTTGTAACATGTTTAAGCTTGTAAATCGAACAACATCCAGCTTGATCCCTACACATGGATATGTAGACAGCTTGTATACTATAAATAAGTGTAGTTGCTTTATCAATACATCAACCATTTTGCTCAAGCAACAGCCATCTGGTCACTAGACTTGATCGACTCATCCTAAGTTTGATCCAAAATCACCATCTACATGGTTTGCCATCATCATGGTTCCTGAATACGTCCAACATTGGACTTGATTGGCTCATCCTGAGTCTCATCCAAAATTGCTATCTTCATGTCTCACCTTCATAATGGCACCTAGTTACGTCCAACAATAGGCTCGATCAACTTATCTAGACTTTGATCCGTAACTGTCGTTTTCATGGCTTGCTATCCTCATGGCTCAAACATCCAAAACTAGGTTAGATTGATTTATTCTAAGGATGATTCAAGAACTTCATATGGATATTCAATTAACTAATCCCACGTTTGATTTAACATTGCCAATATCCTAAGATAAGAAAGCAAATCGTTATTTGGCTCACATGCTTAAACTTCAGCTCACTAAACCATCCTAATGGTTTAAATATTGAGCCAATTTCATTCAAACTCGATTTAAGTCAAAACAATTCTTCTAATATCTACTTGATTCCAAAAATATCAAAGCCTATTAATTCTTTATTAGCAAGTGATAGCCTAACAAATTCAAAGTTTAATTATTTTTAATGAATTAAACTTCAAAGGGAGATCAACATTACCAAACACAAAAGATAGTAAGAACAAACAAACATTAATTTGTTTTATGAATTCAAGAAAAACTATTCAATACAACCCAAAAAAAAACCTTCAGCTTGGTTTATACATCAATTAGGTTAAGTAAGTTCTTACTTCGTTGCTTCTTGGATGGTTAGAAGTTCAACAACTTGTTCATTCACCATCTACACCTCAATTGTAGAAGAATCAGGAGCTGAAGAAGCCTCCACTCAAGCCTCCGCATGAGCTATTGCGATCGCGTCCACCTCCTCAACCTCAGAATCATCAGGAGCCATGAGCTTCTCAAGTTTTGCAATTTCCTTGTCAATGTCAAGGCTACTAATTTGAGCAGATTTGAACTCTCTTAGAGTCTCGAGCCTAGCCTTTATGGAGAAGTCGCTATGGATATCGAGCAGCTGCTTTTTGATTTCCTTTATTTCTTGAGTCTTCATCTCCACTTCCTTTGTCAAATTGCTGACTTTTTCCTCCTCCAAATGAAGACTATTACTTAAATTGAGAACCTTCTCATTCGACCTTGTCAGACAAAAATAGTATCATCTTTCTTCATCCTCGCATCATCCCTCTCAGATTCGACCTTTCCATTCTTCAAGCTCCTTGATAGCTAAACTCAATCGCTCGACCCTATGTGCAACCTTGTTTGCAAATATGTTGTGAAGCTGAAGAGCCTAGGTAATGGGAAACTTTTAATATAATCTAATACGAGAAATGGAAAAATTTCAAGACAAGACTTCTTCCTTACCTGCCCTAGGGCTAATGTTGATTCGTTGTTCAGCCCAGCAAATGACTTTTTGCCAAAATTGTTCTCATCCAACATGAAGTTAAAGCTTTTAGATGCTTTCAGAGCTACCTCCTTGTCCCAAAATATGCCTACATCTTCAAGAACGTCGAGGGTTCTATCAACGACCCTCTTCTCGACATCTTCAACTATAGTAGACGGCCCCATAGTCTTTCTCATCTTCAATACTGGGGGCTAAATATTGAATAGAGGCAGAGGAGGAAGATTTGAAATGTCAGTCGGCTGAATCGTTTACCCAATTTTGTCAAATTTGATCGCTTTGCCTTTCTTTTTCTTTTTTGTCGTGGCCCTTGTAGCAACTTTTCTGTTAAAAGCATTCTCCATTGAATGTAGTGAAATCTTCATTGATTATAGGGCAGCGTCTGTAAGAAGTGTGTTTTCGTCAGATAGGGGAGTAATGAATTTTGATAAACCATACAACTGCTGAAGTGCACCACAGCAAAAAAAGACCCATTCAGCTCATGTTGGAAAGCCAATAGGAATACCTATAGGGATTTCTCTAAACTTTTTCCAAATTGATGACTTTCCAAGTCGATCAAGATGGGAAATTTCATCCCAAGTCCGTCCTTCCAAAGCAGTCAAAGCCTCAAGCCTCTCACGAATCCTTTCACCAATGAGGTTTGGATGGTTCAACTTGTAATCTGTTCAGGAACAAAAGATGTAAGCATTAGTTGGAATTACTACTTAAAATAAATACAAGCATCAACACTTACCGATATGATTAAACGTGAAAGGAAATGGAAATCGAGTGTTCAATTCGACTAAATCGCGGTTGATAGACATAAAGAAATATCTTTCTTCCCAATGTCTATCCGTATTAACGAAACCAGCAATGAGTCGTTTCGACTGCCAATAAAAAAAGTAAAAGTGCCCTTTGTTCTTGTTTCTTAACTTCAAATAGTAGCATCAAAGGAAGTCATGGAAATCAAAGTCGATGCCAGCCTCCTCGACTAGCACTATCAGGCCAATCAGTAATCACATCCCATTAAACATAAGTTGTGTTATCGAGATCTAACAATAGGATGCAACTTCAAGCATGCATTCTAGGGTTGGCAGTCAAAGCCCAAGTTTAAACCATTTAGTATACATGCATAGCCAGCCATCATTTTGCATGTCCGCTCGCTCATTGGGATAAGGAAGTCAAATGTCGATGAAAGAAGGAATCCCATATTTTATTCTAATTGTCGATATTTCTTCCTCACTAGGAATCAATTCTAGATTCTTCCAAAAGAATGAAACTCCCTTTATTGGTGAAGAGAACTTTTTCTTTTCGAATAATTCGATTTGCTTAATTCGACTTGAAGGGCCTGCTGTCTCATTCCCCCTCTTTGTAACATTCTCTTCCACTTCTCTGCTACATTTGACTCCACCAATTCTAGAATTCCATTCGATTCTAGATTGTTCGATCCATTCGTCATCACTAGACCATGGATCATAGTCCTTGCTCGAACTCAAGCTGATATCTATTGCCTTCAACATTTTTACAAACTGAATTCCAAAGGTGATCTAGGGCTACAAAGATCTAAGAACTAATGTCCCTAGGTTCTAAAGGAAGAGTTTTTAAGGTTTCTAAACTGTGAAAACCAAACAGACTAGAAAAACCCTAGATTTTCTCAAAAAATGAGTCAAAATGACATTAAAATATTTGAAACAACAAAAAAAACAAACCTATGCAAAGGAAATTGCAAGAAAATCACAAAAGAGAAAGGAAATCTTGCCTAGAAATTGCAAGAAAGCTTAAGAAAGTAGAGGAAAATCGCTTAAGTTTGAAGGAAATTTGAGACAAACAAAGGAGAGAGAGGAAAATGAGTATATATATAGTTTGAAGGACAATGATCAACATCCTAGATCAACTTGTAGAAGGCTGATCTAATGGATAAGATTACACGTCTTTTTGAATACCCACTCAAACCGAGGCGTTGTCTTTTCAGATCAAGTTTAAATGTCAACACTATAGAGATATTTTGGGATCTTCCAATTACGTTATGACATGTGTATTGGTATTTGAGTATCATAACTTCTTAAGGAGGGGTGATGATTATAGTGTGAGTGTAAAGCTTTGGCCAAAGTGACATGTTATCGAAATAAGGCCCAAGATTCTTTTTCAATTCACTCCTATAGTTGGTTGGACCGACTAAGGAGTGGAGGGCTAACTGTTAGGGTATGATTTTATCAAGCCTAAATCATTCATTAAGGCCTAAAATAGGGATTCTAAAATTCGACTAAAGCGAATCAAGCCCTACAAGATTGTTTGATTTGAGGCGGTTTAGCATGAGCACCGTTGTTTAGTGTTCAAATGGGTTGAGGCTTCAATCAATTTGATTGATTACAAACTAATCATGTACTTCATTTGCATAACATTTTCTATCATTGTAGGGTTGTGTTTTAGTATTCATTCAATGGGATCAATGCATGCGATCTAACGGTTACAAGAGAGCATGTCAAGCCATGAACTGAGACGTAGGAAAAGCTTGATTCTTGTGATTTATCACAGATCAACACATGTCCCACTATTGCTGTTATTTCATGCACAATCATCCCCACTTTTTGACAATTGAATGCCACGATTTTTCTTTATTCTTTATATATAAGGGAATATCATCTCTATTTGTTAGACACATGAGAAGAACCTTATAAAAACTCTACAAAAATTTTCTCTTATTTACTCATTGCTATTTCTAACATCTTTGTAATATGTATTCATCCAGTTTATTCATAGTGAAGAATAGTGAGCGTAGTTCTCTTTATAGACTGAACTACTATAAATCTTTGTATGTAGTGTCATTTATTTTTCAATACTATTTAATCTTTCTCAGCTTAATTCTAAATTATTTTTTGTAATTATTTTAATAGTGTTCTTTGAAGATAAACAAATCCTAATAATGGTGATTTGAGGCCTTAAATTTATAAATAGCGGAATATTAAAACACCAATCTAACATGTTTTTATTCAATTGTAGATCCAACACCAACAATACTAAAACTACTCCTTAAGTACTTAACAAATTTTTGAGTACCAACTCTCAAAATTTGTTCACATAAAGTATATCATAATTCATAAAAAATTTACAGACATAATGCACATAGGATTTCATTATATCTATGTTGCAAAACTTTATATACACATAATATAAAATTTATAAGGAGATTTATGTTTTAAATCTTGACTTAACTATAGACTTAAACTAATGAATTTTTTGGATATTACAATCTACCTTTCTTAGAAATTTTCATCTTTGAAAAACAAAACAATTCTGGGTAATTCTTTTTTATGTCTTATTCTTGTTCCTAAGTTGCTTCCTCTACCTTATAGTTATGCCATAGAACCTTGAGAAGAAATAGGGTCATGTTCCTTAAAATTTTCTCTTCTTGTGCTAGGATCTTAACTAATTTTTTCTCATAAGATAAATCCTTAGGAATCTCAATTTGCTCATGATCTAGCACATATGATGGATCTGGTACATACTGTTTCAGCATCGATACATGAAATACATTATGCATATATGCCAATTATGGAGGTAAAGCCAACTTATAACCAATGTTACCTACTCTTCTTGAATGGTCCAATATATCTTGGGCTTAGTTTGTCTTTCTTTCTGAATCTCATGACTCCTTTCATCAGTGCTACTTTGAGGAAAATTGAGTCTTCAACTTGGAAGTCTAAAGGTTTTTGTCGCTTATTGACATAACTCTTAGGGCAATTGAATGCAATCTCCATTTGTTGTTAGATTAGCTTTACATCTTCAATGGTCTTTCGAATGAAATTTGTGGATGGCAATGCTTTTTCCCTAGTTTCATACCAATAAACTTGTGATCTACATTTCCTTCCATAAAGAGCTTTATAAGGTGCCATGCCAATGGATGCATAATAACTGTTGTTGTAAGCAAACTCAATTAACAAAAGCTTTTTATTCCAGCTTCCTTTAAAATCCATTGCAAAAGATCTCAGCATATCTTTCAAAGTCTGGATAGTTCTGTCAGTTTGACTATTTGTTTTAGGGTGAAATGATGTGATAAAAAAAGCTCCATACCCATCGTTTAATGCACACTTCTCCAAAATTTAAATGTGAATGATAAAAACTAATAGTATTTAGTATTCCATGATATCGAACTATATGAGCAACATAGAGTTCAGCTAACTGCACAATTGAACTACTAAGCTTAATCGGGTAAAAAATGGATTGATTAGTTAATCAATCCACAATTTCCCAAAATTCATCATAACCTTGAGAGGTTTTGGGTAATCCAACCACAAAATTCATTTCTATCTGATCCTATTTCCATTTTAGAATTGCAATTTTCTGCAATTCTCTTGTAAGATATCTATGTTTAGCTTTCACTTTTGACATTTAAGGCATATGCTTACAAATCCAACTACATCATTCTTTATCTTGTGCTGCCAAAATTTTTCTTTCAAGTGTCAATACATTTTTTTGTTGAAGTATGATTTATGGAGACTTAGAATATACTAATAAAAAAAGGACATTTTCTTATATATATCTCTGTGTATATATACATATATATAACTAAGCATTTTATGCTTAAAAATAGGTGTGTTGGTACAAATTTCTTGTTTTTAAGTATGTATGTACCTTATGTATCAAAAAAATTACTTGAATAAAAAAAATTAGGAAAAATTATAGTGGGAGCATTTTTAGGCCAAATCGATGGAGTGCAAAATAATAGCCATTGGATAGCTATCTAATGGCTATTATGAAATGAGCTTATAATTTGAGAAATAGTTTTTGTAACACCCGTCAATTTTCATGTAACAGTTATGACTAATATGTAATGGATTAAGTAATATTAAGTAACGACGTTAAGTGTTATTTTTATGTTATGTGTATGATGTATAGTATAATGGTACTAACCATTTTATTTTAAGTGTTATGACAGGTGACGCTGACGTGGAATTGATGTGCTCAAGTGTTCATGTTATTAATGTTATATGTTTAATCATATTTTTATTGATAATTTAATGTTATGAATGATTTTTGTATGTTAGGGCAGATCAGTAGGTCGGACCATTCATTTGGCAGGCCGAAATGATTCCCTCAGAATGGCAAGCCGATAGTATAGCATCGGTAGACCGGACTTCAGAGATCAGTAGGCCGAAGTGGGACATCGGCAGGCCGATGATAGCTGACAAGCAGTCAACAAAAATCTCTCCAAATTTTGTGATAAGGTTGATTATGTGATTGGATGATTTATTTTGAATAATTGACATATTTATGGAATGATTTCTTTAATTTTGGTAAAGAAGCAATTGACTTTTGATTGATTTGAATTAATGGATAAGTTTTCCCATTTTTAAAGAGGCAAAATACGGTAACTGAGTCATTCTTGGAAACTCTGACTTTTTCCCCTTAATCTCGTCCTTTCCTACATGAATTTTGGCCCAAAATTAATTAGAAAATTCTGATATTGAAGGGGGAGAATATTGAATATCCTTTACCCCATTCTTATTTTTCACGTAAAAATATTTTCTCTCTCTTTTCCTTTCACGTATTCTCTCTTACGTTCTCCTTTTTCTCTCGTTCTTTCTCTCTTCATCTTGTTCATCTTTCTTCTTCTCTCTTTCAAATTTCCCCTGCTATTATTTGTTAAAAATATCATAATTCCTTTGGGCTAATTCAAAGGAGCTTGAAGAGAAATCGTTTTAAGGTAAGAGTTTATTTTTTTTCAGCATTTCTGAAATTTTTCTCTCTTCAAACCAACTGCTATATCTCCATCTAGGAATGTCATTTTACTCTGAAATTTTAATATGTTATTTATGCATGTGTTATGTAATATTCCTCCAAGTTTCACGTTATTTCGATTTTTGTATAAAAAGTTATGAATTTTCTTCTCTCCATCACTTACAATAATTTGTTGCTGATTGTTTATGTTGCACATATGTATAGCTGTTGTTCTTAATGCAAATGAATGTTGTTTTGCACGAAATTTGGTGGGCATGTTTATATATATGTTAAGTAAAGGACTAGAAAATATGGTGATGATTTGATTAATATTTTATGAGTTATGGAGTTTTTATGGATATGGATGCTAGGTATTTAGACTATTTAAATAGTAAATTTGTTAAACTTTTATTATGTAATGTTTTTGTATGACTATATGATTTTATATGGTGATGAGAAATTGTGGAGGCACTGTATTATATGTGAATATGATGTCATATGAATTTTGAGGTTTAAATAAATTTATTTTAATTGTTTGGGAATAATTATTGCATGTAATTCACTGACCAAATTGTTTATGGCTATTTTTGTCTCTGCCATCTAATGCACGGTTTGAACTGTCTAAAATATATTTAAAGGTGATTTTTGGATATGTTATAGTTTTGTGCATCTATTATATGTGATAATTTTTGTAGATTTTTCTATGATTTGAAAATATGATAAATAGACCTGAGATAAAATTTGTTCACTGCCTAACTATTGCTGGCAGATTTCATGTTGAATGTTATGTGATTTATTTAAATTATTAAATGAAATTTTTATGACTAAAGAAAAATCATGGTGATAGGTATATATGTTATCTTTGTCCCTACCAAATTTGGTACTCAAATTATACGTGAATGTAAAGTTATTAATTTTTAAATTTATAAAGGTCAGAAATATAAGTAGGTTGAAAGTGTTGTTCTAATGTTTTAAAGTTAATAAAATATGTTATAAGTTTATGTTTTCAAGAAATGTATGTATGTATGATGTTATAGAAGTTATGTTATGGTAATTAATTCATTAAAATAAATGTTAATTAGCATTTTATGAATGTATGACATGAACACAATGAGAAGTGAGCACATCGAGACCGCGGCGTTGTCACCTACAAGATAAGGTTAAGTAAGTTTTTGAGGTAAGTACATTCTCACCTATAACATGATTTTATGAAAAGTATGAGTTTTATGAAAAGTTTGAAATCCATTTTTATGATGGTTTTATGATAATTTCTCATGATAATTTTTCATGAAGTATTATTATGAAGTTTTAAGGCATGAAATTTTATGCATGTTTTGATGATGATGTTTTTCAAAGTATGAAAGTATAAGTATGTATATATGTATCACCTAAATAAGTGTTGCACACCCAATGATATGTTATGTTATGTTATGTTAAGTTATGTGTCATGTTTGGTTTGGGAATAGCTACCCCTCTCCTCTCATGACGGCGCGCCTATGATGATGATGTTATGGTGCAACACTTGGGCCGTTAAGATAAAATGAATAAAGTTTTAATATGGTTAATGTAATGAAAGATATGTTCCTATGAAAATGTGCCTAGTGCACTATTATGATGATGAAAATGATGAAGTTGATGATGTTCATGAAATGTTTTTAAGTTGTGAGAATTACAATGTACTTACTAAGCATTAGCTTATTCAAGTTTTACATCATGTTGCAAATAAGGGTAAGAAAGTTTTGGAGTAGGCGGAGGACACTGACGGGCGTGTGAGCTAAGCAAGATGATTTGCAAATGGAAGAATGCCAAAGAAAGAGATTTTAAGGAAATAATCTATGACTTACGATTCTGAGTATGTTTATTATTTTTGAATTTTAAGGATATATTTTAAAATTTTGAGAATGTTTATTTGATGGACTTTATTATTTTATAATTTTCTTCCGCATTTGAAACTTTAAAACTTGATTAAATACAAATTATTTTTATAATAGTTTGGCCTGTCGACCATTATTGGTCGGACTGCCGAAGATCTTTAATTGGCCTGTCGATTGCCAAGTATCGGCCTGTCGATCTTGTCGATTTTAAAATTCCATTTTGCAAAGCCTCAGGTGGCTTGCCGATGGATGACCTTCGGCCTGCTAGTCGAGTTCGGCCTGCCGAAATCCAAAGTTTGGCTTGCCAAAATGCGTTCAAAGAATTTTATTTTTGTTTTCAAAGGTTAATTTAATTTTCAATGATATTAGCAAACTATTTTCAGGATATTTATGGAAAAGCAAATTGTTATAAATAAGTAATTTATAATTTCTCGTGAATTGTATTAAAAAAAACAAATATATATATATGTACGGATCTTGGGTATGCTTTTCCAAACTATGATTTCAAATACATGCTATAATTTATATTAGTTTTGCTTCAATTAATGGTTTAATGAATGAATGTAATGACATCTGTGACGTCCAAAAAGGAGGCGTTACAGTTTTGGACGTGGGAAAACAATTAGCATATCTATTATATATATATATATATATATATATGTAAACAAACAAACCTCCTTAAAAACATCAAGTGATGGTGTAGGTGCCCTAAGGATCATGATCATCAAACATCAACCTATCATAAGGTGACTACCAATCATCCATCACCACTAGTCATAAGGTGACTATCAATCGTCCATCACTGTTCGTCTGTACTCTGATACAAGGCATGCAAGCACGCATCCAATGTCCCAACCACCAACAAAACAATGACGTTCCACCACACTCTGGTCATCACCATAGCCACCGGAGCAGCCAAAATATCACTATCCTCGAAAATGAAGCCGATGACGGAGAGGGGCTCATCACAAGAAAAGAAAAAGTAGAACGAGGTGGCAAGGAGGGAAAGGCGAGGAGGGAGATCAGGTAAGAAAAGAGGAGGCTGAGGAGGAGGCCGAAGAAAGAGGGAGGAGAAGGAGGGAGTAGTTGAAGCAGAAGTAGATAAGGCTTTAGAAGAGATTGGTAGTGGTCGAAGACGGAGGAAGGGATGTTAAGATTGGTCCCCCAAGTAATAAATATTTTATTTGTAATTAATGACATTTTGGATCAAATAAAAAGTAAATAATAATGCGAATATTTCATGTATTAATAATGGTTCTCATATTACTTTTATTATTATGTTTAGCATTTAGTAAACATGTGTTCCAAGACTATTTTAAGCAAATCTTAGGACTGGGCATATATGGAGTTTATATACGATATAGATACGAGACCAAATAAATAGTCTAAATTATATAGTCCACAGTCTATGTATTTAGCTGAATCCTTTATACATGATAAGACTGTTATAGGGATCTACATCCAATTAGGGAGACAATTTATCTAGGCTATTGGAGCAGATTGACTCTATGGTAGACATGTTAATGTGGTAGATCTAATGCTGGTCACACACCAGAATAGACCTAAAGGGTAATTGATTTGATAATAATTCTATTTATCCTAAATCAAATCATTTTGACAATCACCGATATGTAATCTTAATCCTAAAGTCGATTCATGACTCTATATTTATAGCTTGTATCTTTTGATATGCCAAAGGCAGGAGTTCTAATGAACATAGGCTCCATTGTCAGTATGTTGGAGATGCGACCTTTATTCGATGAGATTTTAATCCACAAACATCGAATTCATAGCTTTCTAATAGAGAGTTAATGTTACCTCCATAAAAGCATTATTTGGGAATTTAGAAAAGAACAAGACCTTGGTCATTTGGATACTTGTGGTAGCCAGATGATTTTCTATTTGTATTTGCTATAAATGGAATTTCTCAAATAAGTGAAATAATAGAACTTTGAGATAAAATAATCAGAAGATAAAATGAAACTAAGTTCTTCATCTGATTATGGATAACTTATAGGGATATACATATTCTTGAGAGGTCATAGACAAGACTAATAAACAAATTCTTCTAATACAATATATTATCAAAAGTGCAGCTTTGGTTCTTTAATGCAATGACATCAAAGCTAATAATTAATTAGATAATTAATTGGGGATTAATTTATCTGTTATTATTGGAGCTTGATAATATATGTTCATCAGGTCCCAATACTTGCTTACAAGTTCCTTGACTAGTTGTGTAGAATGCATTTTACCACCGCTAATACAAAAGGTTACGCTAGATAGGTTACTGGACCTATTTGTGTGCAAGCCCAATAGTCCAGTTGGACTATGTGTGGCACGTGACCCAATCCAAAAGGATTGTAGGCGCCAACCAAGGGAGTAGATCTAGAAATTGGTTAATTAATTATTTAATTAATTAATTTCAAGATAATATTCATTCAAATTTAGTTGTTAGGATTTTGTGATGATTAATTGTTTGAGTTACTAACTTAACTTCTAATTGTATTTGAATTTAAATAAAGGATAATTATTCATAATTATTCTCTAGAAATTGGTTAATTAATTATTTATTTAATTAATTCCAAGCTATTATTTATTCAAATTTAATTGTTAGGATTTTGTGATAATTAATTTTTTGAATAACTAACTTAAATCCTAACTGTATTTGAATTTGAATAAAGGATAATTATTCATAATTATTTAAGTTAAATAATTATCAAGAACAATTGAAATCTAATTTAAATAGAATGGGAATTATCTTGGAGGTTGTAGATAATCACATAATCCTACACTGTTATTGGCTGGGATTCAAATCTTCCTCTGATTGTGGTAGGCACGCACAATGATAGGGAGACCATTGTGATTGGTGTGGAAGGCTAAAGGGAGGAGAGAGAAATCTTAGCCTAATCCTAATAGACTTTTACCTCCTCTTGTAAACTCTATAAATAGGTGCCTCTCCTCCTCATTTATGCTAAGTCAAAAAAAGAAAGCTTTTTGTGCTTCTTTTAGAGAGAAAAATTAGATGAGAGTCTATGGTGAGTTTTATCTATTTAGTTGTGCCTACACACACAACAACTAAAAGGAAGAAACATAGCATTGAAGATCTAATGATTGAGATTTTTAGTCGGAGATACTACTTCTATTTCATCAACAGGTACATTTAATTAGAATTCTATTTATTGTTTATAGCAACATCTATATGTTTTTGGGTGATTAATAAAATTCTTAAAGTTCCAATCCATCACTAAATCAATATTTTTATTAATTGGTATCCAAGCGGACTCATGATTATGCTATAGACATAAATTAGATAATATAATTAATCTCTCCTATACATTGAATTAAAATTTTAGAGAGTTAGCACTTTAGGGTTTTTATATGTGAAAATTAATATGTGTAGGATATAAATATTAATTTTGTTACCATGGAATTTATGGTGAATAATAATTATTATTACATTTTTTGTTACGGTTATGGTTTCTTAGATATTAGAAAATTTGTATCTAGAATTTATTCATGGTGTAGTAATTATAGTAGGGCGATTTCTATCATCACCGCTTAGAATTTATTTGCTTTCTTAGAATTATGTATGCTGAAAACGGTATAAAATTTTCAGTATAATTTAAATCTATGAGGACGACCTGACAATGGAGCATTCTACTGATGCATTTACAATTATATTCTAGAATTTTCAGCAAATTTTCTAGATTAATATATATGTATTGATATATATTTGTTGTTATTTTATTTAAGATGCTTATAGGGGATCAAAAGATCCCTTGTGCAGACCATGGCCATGACGGCCACGGCAGAAAAATTATAGTGCCCATTTTGAACACTACACAGATAATAGTGGGCCAGATTTTTTGGCCCGTGGTGTTATCTATTAATTTATTTTTTTTTTTTTTTTTTTTGCAACGCCCGTTTTAGTAACTGCTGGTGCAGCAAATTAGGCTAGTATGGAGAAACTTCAAACTCGTGCCTTAATGGCACTAGACTTGAAATAAAATAGGTATGCTTTTGCAAACTCGAATAGTAATATATATTATATGTAATAAATAATATGATATATTATATTGTAAATAATAATATATTTTGATATATTTTAACATATTTTGATATATTATGCTAATAATAATAAATAATAATAATGAATAGCAATTTTTTAAATATTGGAAAAATTATTATGTTATATTAAATAAATAATTTTATTAAATTTTCTAAATATGGAGAAAAATTATGGGTAAAATTATTTAGGATCCAAAAATTCAATTTCACTTAGTGGTGGTGAAATTGTAATGCAAAAGAGTCCTAATAAAATTCTAAGAATTTTATTGGAACTGTTAAATCAGAAAATTGGAAGACATAAAGACAGATACAAGGACAAGATGCAAGAATGAAGGCTTATATATGTTTCAGTTTATTTTTGTGGTTTGATTTGCCATATTTTCATGTAGAATAATGAATGCTACCCATATAATTGTTCATGCATGTTTTATGTAAATCTTGTTGTTTTAAAATATTAAGTGGGAAAGGGTTTTCGGTTAGGATCCACGGTCTCCATTGTTAGTCCATATGTGAAACCAAGTAATGCCGCCCCCAAGGACAATTGCTCACCACCGGCAATATACTAGACTGGACTTCCTAGGGAAAATGTCTGTAGGCATGTTCATAGTTATATGCCTCGAGGCGACTATTTATGAATCATGGATCATAAGATATAAAAAATAGTTATACACTTAAGACTAATCTAATTATTAACATCCACGAGGAGCTATGTTAATTAAACTCATGACCAAATAAAGCAGTTGTTAGTAAGTATATACTAATCAGATGGGATCTGTGTTCTCAGTTAGCTTGAGGTTGACTATCCTGAGGCAGCTAACATGAACAAGACTAGGAATTATTGTAGTAATGAATGTGTTTTCTCAAGATTTTGCACATTAACATATTTACATTATTATATGTTTATATTACTAAATTGTATGTTTGATTATTATTAATACATGAAATATATTTATTTATTGTAGTCAAAATGTCACTAAGTCCTTTAAACATGATACTTAATAAATGAACCGTCACTAGGGAGAACTTCAACAAATGGAAACAAAACCTGCTCCTAATATTGATGTGTGAAGGACACAAATATGTTCTAAGTGAACCTATTCCACCATGGCCATTGGACATAGATCCTAAAGAGGCATTTAAGAACTATGATCATTGGTACAATTCAAATAAGATTGCATGCTATTACATTCCAGAAAACATTCCAAAAGAGTTATTTAAACAATATGAAAACTATGACACTACTAAGCAAATTTTGGATAGTCTTGAGGACAAGTTTGCAAATCAAGTTCTCTTAGCGAGGCAAACGGAGTTCTTAATCTCATGAAGTGTAAGCAAGAACTTGGAGTCTCAGTCAAGGATTATATAGCTACCTTGCTCAATCATTTAGCTACTGCTCAATTAAATAGAGCCAAGCTAGATATGGAGTCAATAAATGAGATCATATTCAAGAGTCTATAGGATGACTTTAAGACATTTAGAGTCATGATAGACATGAAGGGAATGACTCCTATTGAACTCGTAGGAGAACTCATCTATTCTGAGTCATAGTCTAAAGATAAAAAGATGGAAATGGTTGAAGATATTAGTATTTCTAACTCATCTAAGAAGAGTCAGAAGAGTGGGAAGAAATCAACTAAAAAGCAGGACCCATTGAAGCTAAAAAGCTTCTATTGTGGAAAGCCTAGTCACTTCAGGGAAGATTGGAAGGACTTCTTAGCTCGAAAAGGAAAAAAAGGTGTGTTTAATCTTTATTACATGGAAGCTTGTTTAGTGGAAGTTCCAAAGGACACTTGAGTGATTGATTCTGGAGCCACTAATCATTTTTGTGTTTCTTTGTAGTGGTTCAAGGAAACAAGAAGTCTGCATGACAAGAACTTCACGTTAAGGAAGGGTGATAGAACCTTAGTTTCAACAGGAGATGTAGAAGTCATACATCTTTATTTTGATGGATTTAGGTTTATAGAATTGAAAGACTATTTTTATATTCCTCGAACTAGGAGGAACCTTATTCCGGTTGCTTATTTATTTATAGATGGTTGTTCTGTTTCTTTTAATAATAAAGTAATTATTTGCAAAAACAAGTCTTTTATTTGTTCTAGGAACATGAATCAAAACCTTTATTTTATCAAACCAAAGATGCATACACTGCTTGACACTAAAGTCGTTAATAACTCAAAAAGATTAAAAACAACTATAATAAAACATACCTTTGGTATTTGCATCTAGGTCATATTAACCTTAACAGGATACCATGCTTGGTTAAGGATGGTTCTCTAAGTTCCTTAGAGGTGGAGCCTTTATCGCAATGTGAATCTTATTTGGAAGGTAAAATGACTAAAAAGCCTTTTAGGGCTAAAGGCAAATGGCTGAAGGCGTTTTAGACTTAGTGCACACAGATGTTTGTGGACCCATGAACATTGCTACACATGGAGCGCATAAATACTTTGTCACGTTCATTGATTATTATTCAAGGTTTGGGTACTTGTGCTTAATGCACCACAAAAGTGAAACTTTTGATAAGTTTAGGGAGTTTCAGGAAGAAAGTGGAAAAGCATTTAGGAAGACTTATTAAGACACTTCGGTCAGATCAAGGTGTTGAATCCCTTTCAGATGAGTTTATCAAATACTTATTAGAGAATAGAATTTTATCCCAACTAACTGCACCTGTTACCCCACAATAAATGATGGAGCAAAAAGAAGAAATAGAACCTTGTTGGATATGGTTTGGACAATGATGAGTTATTCCACATTGCCCACGTCATTCTGGGAATGTGCACTACAAACTGTATGCTACCTCCTGAATTCAGTTCCAAGTAAAGTTGTTCCTAAAACTCCTTATGAGTTATGCACAGGAAGGAAACCATCTTCAAATCCTTTAAGGTTATGGGGTTGTCTGGTGCATGTCTTGAATAAGGATGCCAGCAAGTTGGAATTACATTTAGAAGTTTGCATTTTGTAGGACATAAAAAAAGGACTAAAGTTGGATTTTTCTATAATCCATTGGAGAATAAAGTCTTGGTCTCCACACATGCAATATTTCTTGAAGAATATTACATGCAAGATCTTAAGCATCATTAATATGATAAGATCAGTCCAAAGGTGCCAAATGTGGAGAGAAATCTAATCATTGTAGAAAAACCTGATCAACAACTTAGAGAGCTTCGTCGTAGTGGGAAAGTTGTTAGATAACCGAAAAGATATAATTGTAAGGCTTTCAAAACTAAAACCATTGAGCCTGATAACGATCCCACTACATATAAAGAACTATGGAGGATGTTGATGCAGATCTCTGACAAAAAGCCATGAATGCTGAGATGGAGTCTATGGCTTCAAATTAGGTCTAGAAACTTGAAGATACACCTAAAGGAATAAAACCCATTAGGTGTAAATAGGCCTACAAGAGGAAATGAGGAGCAGATGGAAAGGTGAAAACCTACGAGACACGACTTTTAGCAAAGGGATACATGCAAAAAGAGGGCATCGACTATGATGAAACTTTCTTGCCTGTAGCGATGTTGAAGTCAATTTGTATTCTCTTATCTATTGTTGCGTATCTCGATTACGAGATATGGCAAATGGATATCAAGACTGCTTTCTTGAATGGCAATCTTAAGGAAGCCATTTATATGGAGCAACTAGATGGATTCAAGGCTAAAGGTCAAGATGATAAAGTCTATAGGTTGCCAAAGTCGATTTATGGACTAAACAACCTTCCAGGTCCTAGAACATAAGATTTGATCATGCAGTCAAATCATATGGGTTCAAACAAAATGTTTATGAACCATGCGTGTACAAATGCATTAAGGATGGAAAAGTAGTTTTTTTAGTGCTCTATGTTGATGACATCAACTGACTCAAGCAACTTGCAAACCTTATCCTCTTCGCCCTTTGCCTTGAACTTATCTGTTTGCATTATATAGATACTATCCTCAAAATTGTCATTCAAGAATGCAATCTTGACATCCACTTCTCTTATCTCGTGGACAAGATGCCTAGAAATGGATAAGTATGTACAAATAGACCCTAGCATCGTTACAAATATGAAAGTTTCATCATAGTCGATGTCAACTTTCTACTTGTATCCCTTTGCTACAAATCTAACCTTAAAGGTTTTCACATTTCCATCCACTTCTCTTTTCCTCTTATAGATCCCTACACTCAAAGCCTTAATTCCTTTAAATGTTTCTACAAGCTTCCAAACCATTAAAAACCATAGATTCCAATTTTATGTTTATGAATTTTGCCAGAGTTCTGCATCAACATCCTCTATAGATTCACCTTATCAAGTGAGATCACCATCAGGTTCAACAACCTCAGCTTAAAGGTCTCGCATTGATTCCTGGCAGGTTCATTAATAATTTTGTCACTACGACGAAGCTCCCTAGATTGTGGAATTCATTTTGGCTTCTATGTCATGATTGGAATACCTTCCACATCCGAAACCTTTGAACTGATTCAATCAGCCTTCAACTCTTCGAGCACTAAATTGCTTCAAGTTTTAAACTCTTGCATGTAACTTTTCACAAGGAATGTTACAAGTGTGGAAACCAAGACCTTATTTTACCTTTAATGATAGAATAATCCATCTTTTATCCTCTTAGGATATCTTACAAAATTGCAAAATTCTAAACGGTATTCTAACTTCTAAGCTTCCTTATCCAGAACATATCCCGGACCTTAAGACCAGCTTTAATTGGAATATCGCTTAGAAGATAACATGCAATTTGTAGTAATATCCCCAAAAAGATGTGCATAGTGTTGTATGACTCATGATGGACCGAACTATATATAATAAGGTTATATTTCTAAAATATGCCACACCATTCTATTGTGGACTTCTCAATGTAGTAAGATAGGATAGAATTCTATTTTTTTAATAAGCGTCCTATAAACTTCTCGGAGAGGTATTTTCCACCTTGATCAAATTGAAGTGTTCTTATGGGTTCACTCAGTTGCTTCTCCACATGTCAAGGCATTTATATAAACACAATGTCTATGTGCACTAAGTCTAGGACTTCTTTGGCCCAAATTCCTTTAGCCCCAAAAAGGCCTTTTAGTCATTTTTCCTTCAAGCAAGACTTACTGTGGTAAAAATTCCATCTCTAAGAAACTTAAAGGACCATCTGTTAACCAATCTCTGTATCCCATTAAGGCCTATATGACCTAATCGTAAGTGCCAAAGATACATCTTATTAAATTAAGAAACATTAACCCTTTTAGAGTTATTAACTTGTTAGGTGTTAAAGTAGTGTGTACATCTTTAGTTTGATAAAGTAAAGGCTTATCAAAAACCTAAACCTACCATCAAAATAAATATATACTTCTCCCACTACTTCACTTAACCACAACATCCATTATCAGCATAAAGCTCCTGTCAAGCAGATGTCTCGTTTCCTATGCATAGATATACACATATGATTAGTGGCTCTAGAATATATGGCCATGAGTCATTAAAATCTTCCACTAATCCAACTTAACTTATAAGAGATCATCTATATCTCCTTATGCCTCCTAGGCTAGGAGATTCTTGTAATCCTTCTTAAAGTAACCAACCTCCTCACAGTGAAAGCATTTAACTTTCTTAGGATCCTTCTTATTGGCTCGTTCCTACTTATTCTTCTAGCCTATCTCCTTATTGGAATTTAGAAGAACAAATAACTACCAATGTCCTAGTACTAATTCAACCAATGTTCCAACTTTTAAGTATAATCTTAAATGCATAGAGATCCTTTATTACTATTGTCAAGGACAAGTCCTTCAATAAAATTCTAAAGGTCATATCTATTTTGGCGCTAAGGCATATGTTGGTTCCATTTGATTGATTGTTAACAAATGACCTGCATAGTAGGCATTCTTGTTCCCAAATTGTAATTCAAGGTCCCTACTAGCAATTCATGCGATTTAAGGATAACCGTTAGTCTGACAAAGAGAACGCAGCCTACAAACTTATCTTTAAGATAATCAATGATCAGTCTAGCAGTCATTTAATACATATGTTGCTTTTAGAGATCACTTTATGTGTTCTCTATAGCAACATGTCATCTTCTTAGAATCTTGGTAGCAACTCTTGGCTTAGAAGTATCCCATTAAGATCAATGCCTTTAGGTTCCGATTAATATGATTTTACTACGTATTTATGTTTCATGCATGTTAGGTTCTTTTTTCCAATCATTACAGTTCTACCGGTTAGGGTCTTTATTAAGTATCACATTAGATGAGTTAAGCGACATTTTGGCATAATAAATATATTACATGTATTAATAATAAGCAAACATAACAATATTTACTAATATAAACATACAATAATGAAAGAATGTCCATGTGCAAAATCTTGAAAACACATACAATACTGCGACAATCCCTAACCCCATTCATGTCAGCTACCTTGGGGTAGTCAACCATAAACTAGCCTAGAACACAAATCCCATCCAATTAGTGCACCAATAGTATCTTCCACTTGTTTTGGTCATAAATTTAATAAACAAGGCTCCTTGGGAAGGTTAATAATTAAATTCATCTTAAGTGTATAACCATTGTTTATATCTTATGATCCATGACCCATAAATTGTTGCTTTGGGGCCAACCATGAATCATGCCCGCAAACATTTTCCTTTCGAAAGCCTAATCTAGTATGCTGCTGGCAATGAACAATCTTCCTTAGGGTTGGCGTCACCTAATTTTATATATGGACCAGCAATGGAGACCATGGGTCCTTAACTAAGAACCTTCACCACTTAATATTTTTAAAAACTAGATTTCTCCAAAAAAAAACATGCATAAACAATTTTATAAGTGACACTCCCTATTCTACATGACATGTTATCAAACATATGACAAATCATATCATAAGGCAAACAAGCATGGCATAAAGCTTGGCAACAAGCAATATGAATAAATGGCCGTAACATTATGGTCTCATCCTAGAGGAAAAAAACTAAAGATTGCAAAAATAAAACATATATTGGCCTTCACTTTTACATCTCCTCCAAGTATTGATCATTCTGTCCTCCAATTTTTTGAATAATCCTTTCCAATAAAATTTCGAGAATTTTATCAAAGATTTTCTACATTATTTACTTGAGTTCCAAAATAATTTTCTCACAAATTTCTACCTTAGAAAATTAATAAAATTATTCAAATAATTTTTATCCATAATTTTCTCTTATAGAAACTTAATAAAACTATTCAAATAATTTTAATCCATAATTTTCTCCAATAAAAATTAATAAAATTATTTTCATCATTTTAATAAAATTATTTTCATCATTTTCCCATAAGATTAGGGTTGTTGGTAATCATCCAAAATCAAAAGAGATAACATTTATCCAATTATGATTTTTCCCAAGGAATAGGGATTTGGCAAATACCCTAGATCTATAAATTCCAAATTTAGATTTTATGCCAATAAAATCTAGCTTCCCAAATTGAATTACAAGATTCAATTCTAGCTATTTGAATCCAATTCAAATTCAAGACTTTATTTATCCCTAATATTCCTTTTTGATAACAATAGATCAAAATTAAAATTTCTAGATATCAAATAATTTCTCCCATAATCTTTCTTCAATTAAAAAGATTAATAAAAATTATTTAAATAATAATAACATAATAATTTTCCTTATTAAAATTATTATTCATTATTATTATTTATATAATATATCATAATATATTAAATAATATATCATATATGTTATATTATTATAATATATATTGTACTATTTAATGTATTATATATTTGCATATATATGCTTACAAATCTACAATACTAAACCCATGTAATCACAATGCCTATGTCTTTCGGCACAGGCCCTTTTTCCAACTCATCGTGAGCCGACTGGCACACTGCACTTGGAGCAGTGCCCAAAACAGGTACTGTAGTTTTTTCATGGCCCACTTGGCCGTAGTTTCATCCACACAGGATCAAGCGATTCCTCATGTGAAATCAGGCAGAGAGGAAAAGAAAGCCATAGGGTTCCAAACCCATACTACGCACAGTATGCAATTAACACGTATATATAAATCCAAAAATTTTAATATAGAAAAAATTCCAGAAAATAATTGTAAATGCTCCAATAAAATACTACATCTTCGTTATCCGTCTTCATAGATTTAAATTACATAGAAAATCTTAAACCGTTTCCGGTTTCCATAATTCCAAGAAAGTAGTAAATTATAAGTTGTGATGATAGATCACATCTTATTTACAATTACAATTCGATGAATAAACCTTAGACACATATTTCTAAACTCTAAGGAACCATAACCAACAATAATTAAAATTAAACAAATATTAATTAATTACTATTCACCATAAATTTTGTGATAACAAATAATTATATTCCCTACATATAGAAACTTTAGAGTGCCTTCTCTCTAAAATATCAATTCAATATATAAGGAGTAAAAATTAGATCATATAATTTATGTCTATTGCATAATCATGAGTTCACTGTGATTCCAATATTGGAAATTTTAATTCAGTGACACAGCAGAATTTTAAAGTTTTTATTTAATCACATAGGGAACTAACTCTTGTTGCCCTACATATAGAAACTTTAGAGTGCCATCTCTCTAAAATATCAATTCAATATATAAGGAGTGAAAATTAGATCATATAATTTATGTCTATCGCATAATCATGAGTTCACTGTGATTCCAATATTGGAAATTTTAATTCGGTGACGCAGTAGACTTTTAAAGTTTTTATTTAATCACATAGGAAACTAACTCTTGATGCTTTAAACAATAAATTAAATCTAATTTACGTACTACTTGAAGACCGAAAACAACACTTTTGACTAGACAATTCTTCAAAAACGAATCTCTATCGTCAGATCTTTAATGCTATTCTTTTCCTTCAGATCGTTGTGTGTGTGGGCACAACTCAACAAATGTCCACCACAGCTATGCTCCTTCCAACCATTCAAGTGCTTAAGAACTAGGACTACAAAGGACGAGTAATCCAAGCTCTCCTCTCTAATTTGCATTAGGCAATCTCATAGAATAAATAAAGACCCCCAGGTCTCTATTATAGAAAGAGTAGGAAAGTCAAAAATCTATTAGGATTCAGAGATAAATTCTCTCTCTCCTATCCCTATAGTTGACACAAAATTTATATCCAAAAAATCAACCAATTACAGTATAGGAATTTGTGATTATCTGCATCATCCAAGATAACTCTAATCCAAACAATTCAATTTAACTTAAAATTTCATTATCCAAGATAATTATCTAATTTAAATAATTGCAAATAATTATTCTTTATCCATAATTCAAACTCAACTAGGATTTATATTAATTATTTAAATATAAATTTAAATAACTAATTATCTAAAATCCTAATTATTAATTTGAATAATTATTTTTCCAGAATTAATTAAATAATTAATTCTTTAAAAAAATGTAGATATTGGTGCCACCAATAGTGTGCGCTACACCTACTATAGTCCAATCTAGGACTATGGCCAACGCGCCTCGTCAGGCTTAACGGCCCAACTTGCATATACTTCTGTCTTTTTAGTGATAATCCAAACTTGCTCGATCTATCATAAAGGAACTCGTGAGCTAGCATTAGCACCCAATGGAAATACATTATCTAGCTCCAATAATAACAAAAAAATTAATCTCCCAATTAATTATCTATTTAATTATTAACTTTAGTGTCTCTCCACTATAAACTCGAAGCTATACTTCCAATAATATATTATATTATGAGACTCCCAAAATGTAAGTCTTATCCATTGCCTCTCATATTATGCGTATTCCCATAAGTTATCTATAATCAGATGAAAGACATAGTTTCGTTTTACTTGCAATTATTTTATCTTAAAGTTCTATTATTTCACCATCAAAAAATTCATTCTTTTTATAACACATACAAAAAAAAATATCACTTGGTTACCATATATATATATATATATATATATATCCTAATGACCAATGCCTCATTATATTTTACAATACCTAAATAATTCCTTTGCAATATAATATTAACTCTTTGTTAGAGAGCTATGGATTCTATGTCTATGGATTATGCTCTCATCAAATATAGGTTGCAACTCCAACATACCGACAATGGATCCTTCGTTCATCCGAACTCCTGTCATTGGCATATTAAAAGATACATGCTATAAACATGGAAACATAAATTCACTTCAGAATTAAGATAACACATAAATGATTATCAAAGAGAATTGATTAAGTTAAACAAAATTATTATTAAACCAATTCAAATTTAGGTCTAGTTTAGTGTGCGACCACCATTAGATCTACCATGCTAATGTGTCTACCATTGAATCAATCCGCTCTAGCAACCAAAATAAGCTACCTCCCTCTTTGGATATAGATCCTCGTCATAGCCTTATCATGTATAAAGTGCTCAACTCTATACATAGACTACATACTATATAATTTAAACTATTAATCTTTAAATGGATCTTTCCATATATAAACTCTATATATGCCTAATTCTAAGTTTGATTCTAATAGTAACGGATCACAGACTTACTAATATACAATTATTAATATGACAGTAATATGAGGACCATTATTAATACATGTAATATTTGCATTATTATTTATTTTTCCAAAAATGTCATAAATATGACTAAAGTATTTATTCCATAGGGCATCTATCTTAACAAGATGGTCCTTTAAGTTCCTTAGAGATGGAGCCTTTATCGCAATGTGAATCTTGCTTGGAAGATAAGATGACTAAAAGGCCTTTTGGGGCTAAAGGCAATTGGGTTGATCGCATTTTAGACTTAGTGCACATGGATATAAACGTTGTTGCATTTAGAGGGTGTGAATACTTTGTTACGTTCATTGACAATAATTCAAGGTTTAGGTACTTGTACTTAATGTACTGCAAAGGCAAAACTTTTGACAAGTTCAGGGAGTTTCAAGCTAAATTGGAAAAGCAAGTAGGAAGATCCATTAAGATACTTCGATCGAATCAAGGTGGTGAATGCCTTTCAGATGAGTTTATAGAATACTTATTAGGGAATGGGATTTTATCCCAACTGACTGCACCTAGTGCCCCACTATAAAAGGGTATAGCAAAAAGAAGAAATAGAACCTTGTTAGACATAGTTCGGTAAATGATGGGTTATTCCATATTGCCCACGTCATTCTAGGGATATGTACTACAAACTGCATGCTACTTCTAAAATGCAGTTCTAAATAAAGTTGTTCTTAAAATTCCTTATGAGTTATGGATGGGTAGGAAACCATCCTTAAATCATTTAAGGATATGGGGTTGTCTAGCACACATCTTGATTAAGGATGCTAGTAAGTTGGAATGAGGTTTAGAAGTTTGCATTTTGTAGGATATCCAAAAAGAACTAACGGTGGAATTTTCTATAATCCATCGAAGAATAAAGTCTTGGTCTCCATACATGCAACATTTCTTAAAGAAAGTTATATGTAAGACTTAAAGCCTCGTAGTAAAGCAATTCTTGAGGAATTAGGATCTAATAAGATCAGTCCAGAGGTTTTAAATGTGGAGAGAAATCTAGTCATTGTAGAAAAACCTGATCAACACCTAGAAAACTTCTCGTAGTGGGAGAGTTGTTTTGAAACCAAAAAGATATCATGGTGAGGCTTTTGAACCTAAAACCGTTGAATCAGATAGTGATCCCACCATATATAGAAAAGCTATGAAGGATTTTGATGCGGATCTCTAGCAGAAATCCATGAATGCTGAGTTAGAGTCTATGGCTTTAAATCAAGTCTGGAAACTTGTAGATGCACCTAATGAAATAAAACCCATTGGCTATAAGTGGGTCTACAAGAGGAAAAAGGAGTTGATGGAAAGGTGGAAACCTATAAGGTACGACTTGTAGCAAAAGGATACACGCGGAAAGAAGGCATCGACTAAGATGAAACTTTCTTGCCTCTAGTGATGTTGAAGTCAATTCGCATTCTCTTATCCATTACTGTGTATCTTGATTACAAGATATAGCAAATGGATGTCAAGACTGCTTTCTTGAATGGCAATCTTAAGGAAACCATTTATATGGTGCAACCAGACATATTTAAGGCTAAAGGTCAAGAAGATAAAGTCTGTAGATTGCTAAAGTCGATTTGTGGACTAAAGCAAGCTTCCAGGTCCTGGAAAGATTTGATTAGGCAGTCAAATCATATCGGTTTGAACAAAATATTGATGAACCACACATGTCCAAAAACATTAAGGACGAAAAAGTGATTTTTATAGTGCTCTATATCAATGACATTCTACTCATTGGGAATGATATAGGGACTTTGTCATCAGTCAAAGTTTGGTTATCCAAATTACTTGACATGAATGATTTGGGAGAAGCTAGTTCTATTCTTGGTATACAACTGTTTCACTATAGAAAGAAGAAAATGATAACTCTATCCCAAACTACATACATAGATAAAGTTCTTGAAAGATTTACAATACAATATTCCAAGAAAGGCTCACAGCCTACTTAGTGTGGACTTAGTTTTTCTCAGGATGACTGTCCTAGGATAGTTGAGGAAGGAAAATACATAGAGAAAGTTCCATATGCTTCGGCAGTAGGAAATCTCATGTATGCAATGCTTTGCACTAGATCAGATATTTGTGCAGCAGAATGGTGAGTCGATATCAATTGAATCTAGGTCCCAAACACTGGCAAGTAGTCAAGCATATACTCAAGTATCTTAAGAGAACAAGGGATTATATGCTAGTGTATACCAAAGAGGACCTAACACCCATAGGATGCGGATTCTGATTTCTAAGTAGATAAAGATTCGAGGAGATCGAGATCAGGGGCTATCTTTACTCTAGGTGGAGGCGTCATAGTTTAGAGGAGTGTTAAGCAATCTTGTACTTTTGACTTAACTATAGAAGCTGAATATGTGGCTACTAGTAAGGTACCTAAGGAAATTAGGTGGCTTAAGAAGTTCCTTAGAGATCTTGAGGTTATTCCTATTATAGATAAACCTATAGTCTTGTATTGTAATAATACGGTGGCCATCACTAATACAAAGGATTCAAGACACTACAAGAAAAGTAAGCATATAGACTGGAAGTATCATATACCTAAGGTCTATGCAAAGAGTGGAGAAGTGGCGGTTTGCACGATAACATCCGAGGACAACATGGTTGATCCGTTGACCAAAGTTTTGACAATTAAAAGCTTTGAGAAACACGTGGAAGGCATGGGGATATGCAATATGTCACATTTACTTGCTTAAGGCAAGTGGGTGATTGTTAAGATCGGTGTCCTAAGGAACAAATATTTTCTTTGTAATTAATGACATTTTGGATTAAACAAATAAATAAATAAATAATACGAATATTTCATGTATTAATAATGGTCATCATATTGGTTTCATTATTACATTTAAGCATTTAACAAACATGTGTTACATGACTATTATAACTAAATCTTGGGATCAGGTATTTATAAAGTTTATATGCGATATAGATACGAGACTAAGATAAATAGTCTAAGTTGTATAGTCCATGGTCTAGGATTTAGCTGGACACTTTATACATGATAAGACTGTAATGAGGATCAACATCCAATTGGGGAGACAATTTATCTAGGCTATTGGAGCTGATTGTCTCTATAATATACACATTAGTGTGGTAGACCTAATGTTAGTTGCACATCAAACTAGAACTAAAGTGTTAATGATTAAATAATAATTTTGTTTGTTTGTAGCTTATATCTTTTGATATGCCAAAAATAGGATTTTCAATGAATGAAGGCGCCATTGTCGATATATTGGAGATGTGACCTTTATTCAATGAAAGCTTAATCTACAAACATGGAATCCATAGCTCTCTAACAGAGAGTTAATGTTATCCTCACAAAAGCATTATTCGAGAATTTGGAAAAGAACAAGACCTTAGTCATCTGCATACTTGTGGTAATCAAATGACTTTTTATTTATATTTATTATAAATGGAATTTTCCAAATAAGTGAAATAATGGAACTTTGAGATAAAATAATTTGAAGGTAAAATAGAACTAAGTCCTTCATCTGATTATGAATAACCTATAGGGATACACATATGCTTGAGAGGTCATAGACAAGACTAATAAATAAAGCCTCGTACTACGGTATATTATCAAGAGTGTAACTTTGGTTCTTTAGTGGAGTGACCAAAGTTAATAATTGATTAGATAATTAATCAGAGATTAATTTATCTGTTATTATTGGGGCTTGATAATATATGTTTATCGGGTCCCAATGCTAGCTAACAAATGGCTTGACTAGTTGTGTAGAATGCGGTTTACCATAGATAATACAAGAGATTATGCCAGATGGGTTACTAGATCTATCTGTGTGTAGGCCTAACAGTCTAGTTGGATTGTGTGTGGAACATGGCCTAGTCTAAAAGAACTATAGGCGCCTACCAGAGGCTAGATCTAGAAATTGGTTAATAATTAATTATTTAATTAATTAATTTGTAGACAATATTTATTCAAATTTAATTGTTACGATTTTGTGATAATTAATTATTTGAATAATTAATTTAAATCCTAATTGTTTTAGAATTTGAAAAAGGATAATTATTCATAATTATTTAAGTAAGATAATTATCTAGAATAATTGAAAACTAATTTAAATAGAATGGGAATTATTCTGCAGGTTACAGATAATCACATAATTTACACTATGATTGGTTGGGATTCGAATCTTCCTCTAATTATGATAGGCGTGTACAGTGATAGGGAGATCGCTATGATTGGTGTGTAAGGCTAGATAGAGGAGAGAGAAAAATCTTCTTCTAATCTTGATAAACTTCTACCTCCTTTTGTAAACTCTATCAATAGGGGCCTCTTCTCCTCATTTATGTTAAGTCACAAAAAAAAAAAAAGAGCTTTTGATGCTTCTTTTAGAAAGAAAAATTAGAGGAGAGTCTATAGTGAATTTTATCTATTGAGTTGTGCCTACACACGCAACAACTAAAAGGAAGAAACATAGCATTAAAGATCTAAATGTTAAGATTTTCAGTCAAACGTGCTACTTTCATTTCATCAACAGGTACGATTAATTAGAATTCTATTTATCGTTTATAGCAACATGAGTATGTTTTTAGGTGATTAATAAAATGTTGAAAGTTTCGCTGTATCACCAAATCAATATTTCCAACAAGGGAGGCTTAGGGTTATGGGGTCCATGAGCTTGGACCATGGGCAGCGCATGGGGGTCGCCGATTGGCCGGATTCCTTCGACCGGGTGGCAAACCTAATGGTGATGGTGGTGTTGCTAGCAAATTGGAAGGGTAGTTTGGGAATTTTTGGTTGACACTTTTGCTTTAAACCCAAATTCGACAAAACCTTAACCAAATGTGTCACGAGGTTCATGACGAAATATCAACCATCTTCGCAACCCAAGATGGCAGAGGGAATTACGTGTTAGTTATGACCTATGGTGGTTGTCGACTGATCTGGATAATTTCCTTTTTTTTTAATTTTGTATTTTTTTTTATTTTTTAACAGATTTTTTGGATTTTTAGATATTGGGTTTTTTAATTATTTATATCTGTATTTAGGTTATATTTGGTGTGGGAGAGAACATGAAGACTCTAACTGAGATTGAATATCATTCTTTGGATTGTACTCCACCAACGGAATAAAAAAAAAAAAAAAAAAAAAAAAAACACTCCACCATAAACTTCCCCAATAAAATTAAGCATGCAATGTTGTTTTTTTTTTTTTTTTTTGGAGGGAAGCCTGATATATTGATATTACGAACACTACTAATGTGCCATTTGATGAGCGTGTTTAGAACGTTTTGAGTGATTTTGAATCTATGAGTCCACAAGATCATGCGTTTAGTAAGCGAAAGTTTCAAATTGTTTAGAATGGTAAGGATCATTAGGCTAAATTATTAATTCTGAGATCTTGACCCCTCATTAAATTCTAACTGTTTTGAACCATTTTTTATAGTAGAAACCATTCTCATTCTTATTTTTCTTCATAAACTATAGTTTTCCAAACATCAGTTTACATATTAAAGTTGATGTGATGTTTTATTCTCGTTTTAAACCTTTACATTCTAAATACAAGTTCAAAACCACAGTTAAAACACATGACTCAAAACTACCAGTTCAAACCACAAAATTCAAAACTATACCGTTCTAAACCCACACACCAAATGAACCCTAAATATGAGTATCATGTAATCAGGTCACATCAAGGCCCTATTATTTGAACCCATGCTTGCAAATTGTCTCACTATTTGCATTTGAAATTCGTCGAAACAAAGTCATGACATCATGTCATCATTCCAATTTCCAAACGTTAATAGGTTGCATTTACAAAAACATTCCATTGGGTACATGGATTCGAAACATGTTGGTTTGAATTTTTTATAATTTGAGATAAAGAGTTAAAACAAGTGTGGTTTAAAACTATGATCAAAATTGATATTTGAGTATTAATTGATTTTGAATTTAAAATGATAGTAGAATCTAAAACCATGTTTGGAGAATTTTAAAACTTGAGTTTAAATATTTTGAAATTAGAGTTATAAAATCCAAATCCACTATTTGTAGAGTTCTATATTTGAGATTGAGATTGATTTTGAATTTGAGTTTTTTTACCTCCATTAAATCCTAGAAACAAACACGCTTACAAAGATTTTCCTATCAGAATTCTGCGTTATAATCTCATTTTACTTAGGTATTACATTCGCAATAATTACTACTTGCTTGGGCTATTAGCTTTCGATTCAATCAAAATTCTGCTTCATAATATTTTCAGATCTCAAAGGTTACAAAAGAGAGGGGAAGAAAATAAAAGATGGCCAAAGATTACTGCACAAAAGAAGTGATTCACTTGATTTACTCACATTGAAAGTCCTACAAATTTTCTCAGGATTGGCCAAACCAATATTTGCAAACAAGTGCTGGTTTGGAGCCAAACACTTGAACGTGCTTGTGTGTGTCGTGATGAGGATTAAACATATGCAAACGTATCAAAGCAGGCAAGGAAACATGTAAAAGCCTCCAACTGCAGAAAGGGATAGTTTGACTTCAAAAGCACCAATTCCAACAGGAAAATAAGGAAGGAATACGACCAGTTCGGCGAATATATTCTGCTTGCTGCTCTGTTTTTGCAGCCTGCTGGTTTCTCTTTGCTTCTGCCACCGCTCGTTTTTCTTCGGCTTTGTGCCTTGCTGCTGCAAGCTTATTCATAAGCTTGTCATGAGCTCGCCCCCTCATCCTTTCAACCTCTACCTGAAATCGATAACTGTTAGTTTATGAAGCATAATCCATGAGAAGTCACATCAAATAAGTTTATGCTGAAACTGAAAGAATATAACAAGGCAAATAAAATGAAAAGATGCTTTTTACAGCTTCAACCAGAAAACAAATGAAAAGTTTGCCCTTTGAAAGCGTTATATCATATTTCCAACAGTCAAAACCATCTCATATTAGTCAAGCATAATCCTGATCAAGAAGAATTTTTATTTTTTTCAATATAACATATTATAAACGAAGGAGAAAATTTTAAGGTAGATTGGCAGAAAAATGCGTTATGCGTGTTCATGCATTTACATTAAACACTAAATAAAGGGAACGTCACCACAACTATAAGTACAAGTTTCCCAAAACTGTACGTAGCAAACATTAAAAATCCTTATAGCATGGAGCCAAAAGGTTTTTCTAATATTTTTCTTAATCCTCTGAGCACTAGCATACATTTTCCATTTTCTTAAAGCAAAGTCATCCTGTCCTCTCATGAATAAACCAAATCATAATCCTACCTTGTAAAAACCCATTTCTTTAACTTCTTAATAAGAAAAGAATACTTTGTGTTAATGGAACTACCAACAAAACATATCAAATGCAAAAATTTGGCATATGCTATAGTAGTTGTCAAATTTTGTATCAGATATAGCATATCGCAAATTTAACACAAAAAATAGCATTGCTTTAAAGAGCAGTTTTCTTATGCTAAACTTTGGCATTGGCACACTAGTTTGGCACAACATTGGAGATCCTCTAAACTCTACTTCATGAAATTTAAATGACAAAAATTGGCTTCAAATATAATAATTTCAAGGCACATTAAAATTTCAGAAGCCAGCCCCTGTTCCAGTATGCTAAAGTTATATTTCAACTGATATACACTACAACTCTATTAATATTTGAATCAAATTATGTCTTTGGAGTTAAATTTGCCACTACCATAGAGAACTGAAGGTAAGAATTTTCATTTAAATTTTCTTAGTCTTATGCTCTCTGAGATTTGGAGAAAAATAGATGATTTTCTGTTATTTCTCTCTACACAAAAAAGAGTACAATGGGTGATATTTATAGATTAAAATCACCTAGCTACCCAAACCCCTATACACTCGGATATACACTAATAAAGAAAACATATTATCCTATTTAATAGGAATGCCAAGTCTACCGGGATTTGATTGAAATCCCTCTCAATCCAAAAATATCAAATGCTTATCCTAACAGCTGATTGACAACTCAGCCGAGGATATAACCGAATTTCAACACTCCCCCTCAAGCTGGGCAGTAGATGTCAATCATGCCTAGCTTGGATTCAAGGTTCTTGAAGATATTTCGAGGCAGAGCTTTTGTCAAGATGTCTGCAGTTTGTAGATGCGACGGTGTATGAATAAGCTCGAGTTTACCATCTTCTATCTTCTCCTTGATAAAATGCCGATCGATTTCCACATGTTTGGTTCTGTAATGGTGAACCGGATTTTTTGCAATGTTTATGGCATACTTATTGTCACATAGAAGCTTCAATGTATGACCTTCATTTAATTGTAGTTCAGTGAACATTCTTTTTATCCAAATTCCTTCACAAATCCCATGTGCCATAGCCTGAAATTCAGCCTCTGCACTGCTTCTTGCTACAACGGATTGTTTCTTGCTTCGCCATGTAACTAAATTGCCCCAGACATAAGAACAATAACCGGTAGTTGATCTTCTATCTGTTTCTAAACCTGCCCCATCTGCATCCGTGAAAACTTCAACACTTCTGTTTGCACTTCGTTTGAAGTGTAGTCCTCGACCAGGACTTTTCTTGAGATATTGCAAAATGCGACGAACAGCCTTCATGTGGTTTTCAGTGGGATTGCTCATGTATCTGCTAACCATACTAACTGCGAATCCAATATCAGGTCTTGTATGTGCTAAGTAAATTAGCTTTCCCACGAGCCTCTGGTATCGATCTTTCTCAACCAATGGGTTATCTTTTTCATTTCCAAGTTTGGTTATGGCCTCCATTGGAGTGTCAGCTGGCTTGCACCCTAGCATCCCCGTCTCTGTCAATAGATCCAAGACATTTTTCCTTTGCGAGACTGAAATTCCATTTCTTAACCGTGCAACCTCCATGCCGAGGAAGTATCGAAGCTGCCCCAAATCTGACTTCAAATTCACCTGCCAGAATTTTCTTTATGCCTTCGATTTCTTCATTGTCACTGCCGGTTAGGATGATGTCATCAACATAGACTATAAGAATTGCTAATTTTCCTCCTGACGTGTGTTTAACAAACATCGTATGATCTGTCTGGCACTGGACTAGTCCATGTCTCTTTACTACTTTAGTTAATCTGTCAAACCATGTGCGAGGAGACTGTTTGAGCCCATGTAAAGACTTCTCAAGTTTACACACCTTGCCTGAATTCTCTTATGTTTCCAATCTAGGAGGAATCTGCATGTACACTTTTTCTTCTAATTCTCCATTAAGGAAAGCATTCTTGATGTCAAGTTGATGAAGACCCCAATCAAGATTCGCGGCCAATGACAACAGTATTCTTACGGTGTTGAGTTTTGCCACTGGAGCAAACGTCTCATCATTGTCAATTCTATAAGATTGAGTAAATCCCTTGGCCACTAATCGAGCTTTAAACCTGTTTACACTTCCATTTGTGTTACGTTTGACTGTAAATATCCATTTACATCCAACTGGTTTCTTTCCATCTGGCAGCTTTGTAATTTTCCAAGTTCCATTTTTCTCAAGAGCCCGGATATCCTCCCATACCGCAGCCTTCCATTCGGGTATTTTGAAAGCTTCATAGACGTTTGTAGGGACCTTAATGCTGTCAAGTGAGGAAACAAATGCTTGGAGATTTTTAGACAAATGCTCATAAGTAACATGTTTCCCTATAGGATGTTGTGTACATGATCTAACACCCTTCCTCAAAGCAATAGGTTGGTCTAAATTATCAATAGTCACTGAATTAGGAACTGTATTACCTGGATCTTCTTCTATTGTCTTTGAATCCGGCTTTGGATTTGGCTCGGGTTCCTGGTTTTGCCTTGGTAATGGACTGCATTCTCCCTCCTTTTGAGTTTTTTGTCTTCTTGAGTAAACCAGTGGTGGTTTTGGACAGGTAGTTCAATGACGGGCGTTTGTGACAAGGAAGAAGATGTTGGTGCTGGAGTAAACAGAATAACTGGCTCGAGTTGTGACAAGGAAGAAGATGTTGGTGCTAGAGTAAATGGAGTAACTGGCTCGGGTTCCTAAGGTTGATATTCATTAACAATATTCTCTCCCTGAATATTTTCCTTGCGAAAGAATGGTAAATTTTCAAAAAACGTCACATCCATAGACGTGAAAAATCTCTTTGCTGTAGATGAGTAGCAACGGTACCCCTTTTGATTGGCAAAATAGCCAAGAAAAATGCATTTCAAGGACTTTGGATCAAGTTTTCCACGATGTGGCTGATTAATGTGGACAAATGCAGTACACCCGAAAACCTTGAGGGGTAATGAAGAGATTATTCGTAGATTTGGGTATGTGGAGAGTAGTGTTTGACAACGAGTTTTAAAATCCAAAACTTTTGAGGGCATGCGATTTATCAAAAAGGCAGCTATTTGAACAGCTTCTCCCCAATAATATTTTGGAACATTCGAAGTGATCATAAAGGATCGGGTTACCTCCAAAAGATGTCGATTCTTCCTCTTGGCAACTCCATTTTGTTGGGGGGTCTTGACACATGAACTCTGATGAATAATTCCTTGTTGGAGAAGATAAGACCCGAGAGAATTGTGAAAATATTCTCGTCCATTATCTGTCTGTAGAACCTGAATTTTGGTTTGAAACTGTGTTTGGATCATATTGTTGAAATTCTCGAATATTTTTCACACTTCAGATTTTTCTTTCATGAGGTAAACCCAAGTGACTTAAGTGTAGTCATCAATGAAGGTGATGAACCATCTAGAACCAGTTATACTAGCAATTCTAGATGGCCCCCACACATTGCTGTGAATTAGAGAAAACGGTTGTGAAGGTTTGTACGGTTGATTTTGGTAAGAATTGCGAACATGTTTTGAAAGTTGGCAAATTTCACATTGCAAAGACTTTGGATTTTTATTGAACAACGAAGGAAACAACTTCTCAAGATACATAAAATTAGGATGTCCTAGGCGATAATGCCAAAGCATGATAGCATTATCATTGATTTTATTGGAAACAGAAACTACACAAGTGGATTTTTCTGGTTTTCTCTTAAAGACATCAACTCGAAGAAGATAGAGTCCGACCCATTCTTTGGCTTCACCAAGCGTCCTTCCCGAATCCAGATCCTTAAATTCACATGTCTTGGAAGAAAATTTAGTAATACAGTTTAAATCCTTAGTTAGTTTGCTAATTGATAACAGATTGCAATCTAACTTAGGAACATATATGACAGCATTTAGTGTTATCCCATCTGCAATCACAACAGAACCTGAACCGGCCACCTTCGAGAGGGATCCATCCGCAATCCGAACAGCAGAGTTGTCTTGACATGGGATAAAGTCTTTGAAAACATTGATATCCCCAGCCATATGATCTGAAGCACCTGAGTCTACTATCCAAGTTTTAGATTTTCCCTTTTTAACGACCAAAGCACTCAAAAAATTACCTTTTTGTGCTACTGATGCAGTACCAACTTGTAATCCAGAACTTTGAAGAGACATGAACATTTTCTGTAGGGCTTCAAGTTGTTCCTTATTAAATGGGCTTGACTCAATTGATCCTCCCGATTTGTCATTCTCGGTTGTAGAGGTTGCAACATGTCCTCGATTTTCTGTCACACGTGGTTTGTAGTCAGCAGGTCTTCCATGAATGTCCCAACATGTCTCCTTGGAGTGACCAAATTTCTTACAATGATCACACCAAGGCCGATTCTTCTTGGATTGGTTGTTGCTGTTGTTGTTGGACGGTGGCTTTCTAGATACAAGCACTGAGCTTTCTAGAATTTGAGTGGCAACATTTGGGCAAGCATGACTTTTCTTTGGCTTTCTTCTCTACGAACTTCTGAAAAAGCTTCACGAACACTTCGAGGCTTTGTGCTGAGGATCCTTCCACGAACATCATCAAGATCTTTGTTGAGGCCGAGAAGAAATTTGTAGATTCGGTCTTGCTCTACAATTTTCTTATATTGAATTGCATCTTCAGGACTTTTCCATTGAAGGCTTTCATAGATATCAAGCTGTTGCATTGCCGAGTAAGTTTGTTGAAATACTCGATCAAGGACAACTCTCCTTGTCGTAGATCATGAAGGACGTTTTTGATCTCGAAAATTGCTGAAGTGTTGTCCACATTTGAATACGTCTCCTTGGCTGCATTCCATATTTCTTGTGCAGTACTGTAATACATGAAGTTTTCAGCTGTTTCATTTGTCATGGAGTTGAGTAACCATGACATAACCATGCTATTTTCCAGTTTCCATGTTCGCAGAGATGAATCATCTTCTTTGGGTTGCGGAATTGCTCCAGTGAGATAATCCTCCTTGCCTTTTCCACAGATGAAAATATGGACAGATTGAGCCCATTGGATATAGTTTTGTCCATTGAGCTTGTGTCCTATGATTGGAACAATCATACTTTCCAACATCCCAACCACATTGGGAAGAGAGGCCTGTGATTTGGAAGTGACTTCGGAACTGGAATTGTTTTTGCTGCTGCTAGTCATGACCTTGGACTAAAAAACTTTCAAGGTTAAGCAATGACTGGTGTGATACGCTCTAATACCATGAAATTTGGAGAAAAATAGATGATTTTCTGTTGTTTCTCTCTACACAAAAAAGAGTACAATGGGTGATATTTATAGATTAAAATCACCTAGCTACCCAAACCCCTAAACACCCGGATATACACTAATAAAGGAAACATATTATCCTATTTAATAGGAATGCCAAGTCTACCGGGATTTGATTTAAATCCCTCTTATTCCAAAAATATCAAATGCTTATCCTAACAGCTGATTGACAACTCAGCCGAGGATAGAACCGAATTTCAACACTCTCTCATGGCATTTGGGATGACTTATAAATGGGCCTTATTGATATTGAATAAAGCAGTGATATTGATGATAATAAAGGGGCTTGGATAACCCTATTTTTATGTCCTCGGTATTCTTTCTTTCCATCCCTTCCCCAGTAGCCCTTAGTCCCACTTTTCATTGTACTACAATATTCTTTTCCCCTACACATACAAATTCTAAGGTACCTAACTAATTTATATGCATTCACCATTGCTGTTGGTGGTGGTAGTGGTGTTTTTTCTTTTTATAAGAAACTGAAAAATTTTATTAATCATAGAAGAAACAGATCACAACAAAAGGATGGATGGACCAGAAGCAGAAAACAAAACAATAGGGAAAAAAATGCCCCAAAAGGAAATAAGAATACATTTACTAAAACACTATACAAAAGCTTAAACCAAAACATTTTTTCAACTCAACATAATTAAAGAAAGTGACAAGTCCACCTTTACTGAGTACACGAAAATTGACGAAAGTTTGAATTTCAATTGACTGATGCTTTTCGTGTGATACCTGTCTCTTGATGATCATCAACATTAAAAAAGAATATCTACGAGCTACTTTTGAGCATTTATTTAAACCATGTAAATGGTTCAATTCACTGGCTGGGCTTTTCGCTTTTACTCCATAAAACTACTTAAGTAAGAAAAACATGCATAAAGAGAACCCAAAAGCATCAAAAAGGGCATCTGTTACAGATTACAACAAAATCTTTATGGGAAGGGGTATATAATACCTCAATTTTCCTCATCTCAGCTTCTGTTTTTGCTTTTTGATGATTCTCCCATGCTTGAATTTTCATCTCTTCACGTTTGAACCTGGACAATTGCAGTCATGAATCACGATCAGTTCACAATTTGAGAAGGCATAGTGTTAAAGATAGCCTTCAAACACCAGGTCCCTTTGTTGCCTGAGGTGCAAGGCATCAAAGTGGCATACGTTTAGATCTGAAAACCAAATGAATTTTCGTATGAACTAATTTAACATGGACGATGTTCAAAAAATGCGAAAGAAAAATGGTGAAAAGAGAGGAACAAAAAAAAAAAAAAAAAAAAAAAAAAAAAACTTGTAAAGCTTCAGCAAGAACAAATATCTGGCTATATACACTTTTGTCTGAACATGATTTATGAATGTTTCATTACAAAAATATATATATATATATATATATATATATATATATATAATAATCTAACTGCCAATTGGACTTAGCCCTCCACCTGAGTCCAGAAATAAATCATAGAATTAGCATATTAGTACACTCTTGTAAATGATAATACACATATAAAACTGTGGTGAAATATACGAAGAAACGACTTAAATGCCCTCTGAAATTGTCAAATACACACTTTTATAACTCCGTCTTGTCTGATACTTGGAGCACACATAAAAAACATACAAGATTACTCGGCATAAACTAAAATTTACAGATGCCTGTATGGAAACTTTAAGAAAATTCAATAGATTGGATTAACCTGGCCATGTACTTGGCTTTTTCGGCCTGCTCCCATGCCATTGCGCGAGTCTCAATAACACTTTTAGCATGTTGCTCTGCTGCCAGGGTTTTCAACGAAGTGGATACATCCGTTTCCTCCTCCTGTTTGCTAGCCCACGCGGCAATGTTTGTTTTACCAAGCTGTGTTCCAAGAGCCATTATTTCTCTCCTAGTTTTCAATTGTAGCTCTTTCTCAGACAACCCACTGTTGAGATCAAGATTGTCAATTGGCGGATCAGTGGGAAATGACTCTGGAGCAGCTCTGGGAGGAGTCGACGGTCTTGACGAAGTTGGGCTGCGCATTGGTGTGGTTGCTCTCACAGGAGTTCCAGTCCGGGAAGGTTCTTGGCTAGCAATAGGTGTCATCTCCGTGCCCATATCTCGCATTGATACTGACCTAGCTGTTGACGGGGGTGGAATAAATGTCATTGCACTTTCAATGGCAACAGATGAACTGTGGCGGCTGAGATTGACTGCAAAAAACCATATCTGAGTGTACAGATTAAAATGACTGATCATTTAATTTACTACTATGTTGATCCTTTTCAAAAGAAATGTGTCAGAAAGCTGCAATATACATCCTACAATTTGATGTTACGATAATTCTGTACAAGTTCGAGAACAAAAGCACTAGCTACAACAACTAACAGTGGAAAAGAAAGGAGCAAAAGATACAAATGAGCAAAAACTATCTGATGACCATAATATAGAGCCTGATAGAATTAATATGAAGCTGTCCATGAGACTGAGCTTTTTCTCCGACCATATAATCCATACAAAACTATGTGGCACCACTCTCCAGGCTTGATGTTGCTTAATAAACTAGCAACCAGCACTCTCTAACAAATAAAAAACAAGTGATAAGGCTGACTGTTTATCCATCCTTCTAACATATAAAGCACCCAGACACCTACCAAAAGGATACTAAAACAATCACCTTATTTGAACTTACTACCTGCATAAAACAAATCCAAATCCCTCAATAGCTTTTCTATATTAACTTTAAGTTATCTCCAAACAATAAGCGTATTCTGGCCTCCTCTCAATTCCCTAAGAATCAAATAATCACCTTCCATGAAGCCCATTCTCTCGTCAAAAGTTACTTATAAAAATAAAGATATAATGACCAAATATTGACAAGCACTTCACCTCAAAACCCACGTCTTGAATGCAAGAAAATATTGCATTGCCAATATATCAAATGTCTTCGCCTTACTGTAATATACAACAGCTTCTATCACAATATCACAATTATCAAGTATGCCTTTTCAGAATTAGGATATTTTCAGTTTTTGTATAATAAGTGAAGCATAAATAAACTGTTGTGAAAACAGCAATTGTCATGGTGACAATAACGCAACTTCCAAGCAGTCCTTGGTCAACACTTCTCTAGACACCTCGTAAATGATGCAAGGTGAAAAGGCTTAACACTAATCTGGAAGGAAGGGCATTGCCAAGAAGAACCCTACTCTTTGTTTTTACTAGTTTTTGCAAACCAAATATTCTCCTCAACCGACCCTTCTCAGTAACAGCAGAATTAGGAAGATTAATGACGGTATTCTTGACCCGTTTGAACTTATCCACAAAAAGACCAAGACATAAGTTCCCTCTTTATTATGGATTCGATCAAGGATAGTGGAATGTCTAGTAAATTGGAATAAATATAACTAAAAGCCCACATAATTGTTTAGCAATCTAAACTGAGACAGCAGAGATGAATAACTTCTCTTACTTCTTTCAATCCGAAGTTCAGAATACCTTTTCTTTTCAATTACTTGTCTGGATCTAAATGAATGGGGGAGAAATTGAACAAAAGTATTTTAAATAAAAATATCCTTGTCGTATTATATAGCAAAACAAACGTCTTAGGTCGTTGGCCTCTCTTCTAGTTTCTCCATCTATATGGATAAGTTCGGACAGAAATTCATGCTCCTAGCAAATCTTCACCTGTTTCAATTTCTCCACAGAACTACTTTAAACAGAAAAAGCTATTCTTCTCCCGACTTCTTCTCAATAAAAAAATCATGCTTCTAATTGTCCAAATAATAGAAAAGTTAAAAAATAATGCTTCTGACTTCTGACTGTCAAAATAATTAAAAAAATTTTAAAAAAAAGTAATGCTTCTGATTGTCCAAATAAATGAAAATTATGCAAACTTGACTTTCAGATACGTAAGCGTCATAAGATGAAATTATAGAAAGTATCCGAAGAAGTTGTATACATATAGGGGAAAAAAAAAAGTATATCAACCAAAAATCAAAACAACTAAATCCTTACTTGCCGACTCTCCGACTGAATTCTCAATCATGAGCACAGGCTTGCTATAGGCATCCATGCTCAGATATGCATTGGCCTCCCAAGGAAGAAGCTTTTGCCCCCAACTTTCCACCTTAGCTTGATTTGAATCGATCTGTTTTGTATCTGGCTCTTCGAAAGCAACCATTTTCTGATCTGGAACTTCAACAACAACTTTTGTAGAAAGTTGACGACTCACCTTCCTTGATCCAACTCCATGTCCACCCTGTCCTGCCTTTGGTCCATTTGAAGTAGGACTTGCTATCCACTTCTGGGCATCGTCCCATTTCGACGGCGCAGGCTTTGAAAACGGAGCAAGGGGCACCCTCTGTTGGACCCTCTCACCCTTTTGAAACTCAAAGATCAACGAGGACACACTCATTCCATCGGGTACATTATCATAATCCAAAGAAGGTTCTCGTTGGTCTCTAGCTCTGGAATTCACTATTGTACAATTAGCATTATCCTTCAACCTACGATCACTAACTATCTCTGAGCCTAAGGAGTCGGATGTGGTTGAAGTTGAGCATTCATGAAGGACGCTCACAACATCTACATCTTTGCAGTTGTCAGAACTGCTATTACCTGTGGAACATGTGCACCATCAAAACTTTTGGATTTTTTTTTTATTGGGTTTCTGAAATGAAAATCTCTAGTACTTGCTGAATGTCAAAACCACAGCCAATCCCTCCGTTTGGTTGCCGAGAAAGTGGAGGAAAATTTTAAACAAATCTAGATGCATACCATATCAGTCTTATCCCTTTCCGTTGAATAAGGGATGGCCGGCTGACCCAGTTCTTACTTTATTAAGGATATTTCATATTTGATACGATATATCAATCAAACATTCAAAGTTTATTACTTTAATAAATTCTTTATACTTTGCGTTAAGGAAAAAGAAAATAATATATATATATATGTATATATATACGAACATATCGTCCGAACGCAAATTACATAGAAAACAAAGGATCTTTTTGAAAATACGAAAGAAATAGTTTTCAAAAAAACAAAAAAAAAATAGAAAGGAAAAGAAAAGAAAAAAGCGGTACCAGATTCATCAACGTCAAAAGCTTGAGATCTCAAAGTGAAGGCAGATTCAGCGTCGTCTTCTTGCTTCCTCTGCTTCTCCACTCCCATCAGCATCATCCTCAACTTTCCAGGCGAAAATCCTCCAGCGCCCTAACCAAGAAAACAAAATTCATTCATTCAAACCATAAACAATTTCCCATGGAAAATCCAAAACTCCAGGGGGGAAATGCAGGTTCAAAATAGCCAGATCAAAAGCGTGGATTTTACAGAGGCTTTAAGTTTCTCCCAAAAAAAAAAAAAGAAAAGACCAACGTTGAAAACGACGTTTTGTACGCATTGGAACAAGAGAAAGTTACAAGTAAATGAAAAAGGAAAGGAAATATTCTGAAAAGAAGAACAAACCTGAGGCTTTTGGATCCTTTCGTAATCCATATCGTGAGAGAATATTTGTGCTTTTTTCTTCTCTACTTGTTTGGTTGTGATTTCTGAGACATGAGAGAGCTAAGAAAAGAAACTTGTTGAGTAGTGCATTATTATGCAGTGAGAAAACTCACGTATTAGTGAGACGTTTCTTCTCCTGTGTCTCTGTGACTCAAAAGTGTAAAGTGGAGGTTTTTTTTTTTTTTTTTTTCCGGTTTTCTCTTCGTTTTTGTTTTGTAGATTTTGCTTTGTTATTGCAGTCAAACTTGAGTTGTACGGAGGAGTAGGAGAAAAGGATTGGGGCACAATGAGGAACGGAATGCGCCTTCGGCTTCTCACTCTGCTCACAGTGCTGCCTCTATCTTAACATTTTATTTTTCTTCCTTTAACAAAAGCTTCTCTTCTTCTTCTTTTTTTTCTTTTTCACCCTTTTTGTTTGCTTCTTCCTTTTTTCCCACCTTAGTTAAGGCCATTTTTAGCCTAGCCATATTTTTAAAAAAAAAAAGCGTAGCGCAATAGTTAATACTATGATTTGTAAGAGTTCTAACAAGAGAATTAGTTGACCAAAATTTTTAGTTATTATAATATAAAATTTTTATACATAATAATAAAAAATTAAAATATAAATCTCTTACATAAGATGCTTGAAAAATAAAGTTTGAATTGAATTTTTTGAATAGATTATTATAGTATGTGAGCTTATTTTTTTTAATCATTATAGCATGGGAGAACTTTACATTGTAGCAACAAAAAAATTTAGTTAGAACTAATCTTACCAATTTTTTTTTTGTTAAAACTAATCTTACCAAACACTACTTTCTTCTTGTTTAAATATGACTATAATTTCCTTTAAAAAATGTGACTATGATTCTTTAGTAGGATGGTCAAAATTTTTACGTATTAAATTTCATTAAAATGCATTTTTCTTTTTCTAAATTGGTACAATATTGATGGATGAAATTTTTTGACTAATTTTGATATCCTTAATGATGTCTAAACAATCTCTTCATAACACATAAAATTTGATAAAATTTATGTAACACCTTGAAATTAATTAAATAAGATTAGTGTGTGAAATGGTGAATTAGTGTACCATGATGTAATTTGAACCGAATTTAACTATTTTGTGATATTTTTAGATTAATGTTACTTTTAATTAATTCAATTAGTCTTAATTATTTTCATTAGTTATTTTGAATTTTCAAACAAAACAATTTGTCAAATTTCTGATATATCCTTCTTTGAAAAGCATATGCTAAGAACATAGTTCTACTTGAAGAAAACCACTCTTTCCTCCTCTATTTAATCCCTCTCTCTCCCTCTCTTCCTTACTCACTCTCTCACTCTCTCTCTCACATTGTCTCTCTTTCCTTCTCTCAATTTTTGATTCAAAAATAAAGCTCAAGCTTCGATTCTCAGCGGATTGGAAGCTCGGGATCCCGTTTGAATAATCACAAACTTAAATTCAAGCTAAAACTCGAGGTTAGTTCGTTTATTTTTCACATTTCAGACTTTTGCCTCAACTTTTCAATTTTCTTTGTATTTTAAAATATGAACTTATTTAAGCTTAAGAAACCCTTAATCTAAGTCTATGGAACCTAGATTATCACAAATCTAAGCTAGATCAAACAAATACCAAGTTAAATCAAGTTTTCTCTTTTTTCTCCATTTTTAGATTTCTTTAAAAATTTCTATGTAAATATTGTTTAAAAGTGTTTAAATGTGCTATAGCATGTTTTTCTATCATTTATAAATGTTTTATATGCTCTGAGAATTGAAAAACAAGTTGGAAATGGAATTTCAAGCTCGGAAAAGTCGAGACTCGAAATCTAAAAATTTTCATATTTTTTCAGTTCTATAGGCCGATGTTGGGCATCGGTAGGCCGGACTCACGAGTTCGGCTTGTCGAACTTATATCATCTGTAGGTCGAACCTAGGGACAATTCGGTAAGCTGGTCTTATACAACCAGTAGGCTGAACTGTAGAGTTCGATAGGGTAGACCAGAAAGTTCGACAGGCCATCGGGCTTTATGAAAAATGACATTTCTCACCTGTTAACACTGTTTTAAACATAGATAAAGACTTTAGCCTTATAGTATGACTTTGTTAACTTTAATAGCGCACTAAGACACCAAGAGATAGCTTAGCAGTGTAGGATACCCTAAGCTAGATACTAATAAACCTAGTTTACGTTTAAGGTAATTTGTCGTTCGGTGGAGCTAACGTATAGCGGGTCGAGACTGCAGTGTTGAACATCTGTGCCGGATATCTAGATAGGACTTCTACCCCTTCTTTGGTAACCACATTTTAAATGATTTTAGCCTAAAAATGAATTCTTGTAAAATGTTTTCAATGAATGATTAAAAAGGGATTTTATCAGTTGTTTTCATAAACTGTTGAATGAAGTAATATTCATAATGGACCACATAATGAATATAAATGAATACACTTAGTAAAATGAGATTTGGATAATTATAGAAATGCACAAATAGACATGATGCTATACTCAGAGATTGAGTCGTATAGAGTGGGACCTTGGGGGTAGGTCCCGAAACTCAACTAGGCCACTACGATGGTGATATCTATGGTTTGCCCAAGAAAAAATAATGAAATCATTTATGGACGAACAATGAATTGTTTTTTATAAGAATGATTCAACTGGATTTATTTATTTATTGTGTTTTCTAAATCTTTTTCTAAAATGATAATTTCATATTCAAATTAAATAATTTTAAATTTTAGTCCTACTAAGCCTTTCACTTACATTTTATTTGTTTTTAAACCTTTTCCCTTCTAGGTGGAATTCAGCTTAGGACTGACTCGGAGTCCACCGATCAGACTCGTGAGCAGTAGAAGATTTAGAGTAGGTTATTTGTGTAATCTAATTAAGGCATGTAATATTTTAATTTCCCTTTTGCTTACATTGGACTATGGCTGTAAACTATAATTATTGTCTATACTATGTGTCTGCACAAGTTGTGGGCCCGGTGGGATCCAACTCGTAGTCCCCTCTCTTAATTATTATATTTTATTTTATCTTATCTATTTCATTACTTTGGTAAATGTTTTTAAGAAGTTTTAAATTTACCACGTTTTTCATAACAAACTTAATTCTTTAAATTGGTGATTTTAATTAAAATTTGATTTAATTAAATTAATTAACCCGTCATATCATCTCTCAGAGATCTCGAAGCATGACAATTTAACTATTAAAAAGAAACTTTGTTCTGCTAATATTTTTACCATACTCTAACATAAAATTTTCTTTTTATAACATAACATTTACAATTTCATTTTAAAAAAACAAAAAGAGAGAGTTTTCAGTGAGCTGTTGTCATTGTAAATTTTATAGGACGACACTTATCACGCCTAAAGGATAAACATTAAATTCACGTTGTGAACTGAATAATGCAAAATACCATGAGGGAAATTTTTTAAAAATACTGTTGAGCCAAGGACTATAGTTTGATTAAAATGGATTAGATGTGATGTATGAATTTATAATTCTCTACTAATCGGCGATCTCACTCTATGATTTTTCTATTTAAATTATGAATTGCAGTTACATTGGACGGTATTCCGTATAATTTTATATATTTAAGCCCTTATAACGGAGTCATTATTTACCTTCAAGGAGAATAACTCGAAATAAAAACAAAAATGGTAAAATTTAAGGAGAAGAAAATGGGATCCCATAGTTAACAATGAATACATTGGATACCTATTTGTGCTCGTGATAGATGGTTTTAGCCCCTTTCTCTTTCCTTCCTCTGGTGCTTGGATATCTTCGACATTAATGACGTGGACGACCATGATTGCAGGCATGTAGGGACTCCTCATTAGACGAATGTAGAGGGCCAAAGACCAGAATTAACTTTGACTAGACCTTAAGAAGAGATACAGTGACAAGTCTCTGCTCTTCAGAAAGGGCAGTCCAATCAGCATATTCCATCTAATAATCTCTTACAAACAGTGAAAGCCCCAAAACGTACATGGTCGACAGGACCTTCTGTTCACTCTTGTTTTTTTTCCGAAAAAAAAAAAAGAGAGTGCAGGTCATCTGATTGCTACGATCAAACACGCAGACAGGGAACTCCATTTTCTCAAACAAAGGTCGTTTTTATCTTTATAAGTTATAATCTTATTATTTATAAAATTAAAAATTTTAGTTTAATATATATTATATCTTATTATTTATAAAATTAAAAATTTTAGTTTAATATATATTATATTTTTTAGACTAAATCTCATAATTTTATTAATAATAAGGTTAGAAGGACATAAGATTGTTTTTTCTTAAAACAACTAAATTTTCAATTAGTTGCTCCCTATGATAGCAAAACATCATTTCATATTAAGACTCATTATTAAACCATTCTAAGGCTATATTTTATCCAAATATCAATATCAATATTATATTTGTCTTTAAAAAATATAAAAATAACATATTTAATATGTTATTTTATTGAAGAGAAAAACGATGCAACTAAGATTAATAAAGGGGCGATTTGTCCGGCAGTACAAAGTGCGACAAAAAGCGAGGCATCACTATGATTGAATCACTATGAAAACTTCTTTCCAGAGCATTAGAGGCAAGGCATTTTGCCACTTTATTGGCAGTCCGAGGTACAAAATATAACCTTACACCAGCACAATAAAAGGCTGCGCATAGATCATGAATCTCCTCAGTGATAAGGCCACAGCGGGTGAAAAAGGAAGGTTCCTCCATCTCGTCAATGGCAGCTTTGCAAGCCGACTCAATAATAAGATTTGAAAAGCTTGTAGAAATAGCAAATTTCAATCCTTCGGTAATAGCAATTAGTTCTGCAAGCAAGGGAGAGAAAGCACCCCTGAAAGAATATGACAGTGGTCCCACTACCATGCCTAAATTGTCTCGAATCACACAACCAATATTAAAACCCCTCAGATCCTCACTCCTCGTGGCATCCACATTCAATTTAAAAAAATCTAGAAGGGGGGAGACCAGTAAGTATCGGGCCTATTAGCTTGCGGTTTGGGTGAGTCCGCGACAACTTCAGGCTTCTAAAACTTGAAAATGAGTAGGCAAGAGTCCTTGAGAACTTCCGATGGAGATTTAAGCTTTCCTCCAAAACCAAAGGTTTGGAAGAATCACAGAAAACAATTCAATCTTTTTTTTCGGAATTAATTAACATAGGGAGAGAAAAACCTCCGCATGATGGTTACTCTACATATTGTCCAGCAAGGAGTTCCATGGAGACAAGTTCCATGTAGTCTTATTGGCATCATAAAGAAACAATGTTGTCAGAGCTTCCTCATTGTCACCACACAGGATACAAGTTCTCACCATAGAGATATGACGTTTAAAAAGGTTGACATTGGTAGGAAGTGTTGGGTTTGGTGCCCTAAAAGCTGTGATATTGTACATATTATTAATAAATAAATAAAGTGACATTTATTATTATTTTGGTTGATTATATGTGTTATGAATACATTTATAAACATCGAGAAAATTCTATGATTATTTATGTGACTATAAATTTAGCATATAAGTGTTATATGCTTAGGGATAAAATTTATAGATAATAATCTAAATAGTCCGTAATAATTAATTAAAGTTTGGGATCTTTAATTAAACATTACAAGTACGGTCCAATCTCATTTAGAATGAAATAGTCATTATCGGGACTATTAATGTAGCGGCATTGGATTGGAGGTACTTTATATAATGAGATTATATAGGACTGGACCAGATAAATTATGGATCTCTAATAATCATCCCTTACAAATAAAGTATTCAAATTTATCACTATGATGATCATATATTTGACAGTCTTAATCTTGAGTATCTATTAGACTCCTATTTATGACCTTATATTTTTTGACTTGCATGGTAAGATTTGTGTAAGCACAGATCATTACTTAACATCTTAGAAACATAATGTAATAAGTGGCTGGGAATAATATTATACAGATATGGAATCCATTCCTTCCTTATGGAAGTTAGAAAAATAGTTCTCTTGAGTGATAATTCAAGGTTTGAACAATAGAGCGCTCGTTCATAATAAGATTATGAATTAACTGTTCATTAGAGAATTATTGGAACTCAAGGATAAAGATATAATAAGAGAGGTAAACGGAAATTGAACCTAGCTCTTATTATGAACTATTTATGGAGGACTGACTTATATGTAATGATTATATCAATGGACAACTCGCTAATTTTCTTTGAGTAATTTTACTATAACCTCAAGAATTCAGTTTTAGGTTTTAGTAGAGTAACACTGAAACTAATAAATTTTACACATTAATTAAATATTTTGATTAATTGTCAAATTTATTGGAGCTTGGGTTATAGATCCATAGGTCCCCAATACCACCTCTGTAACACTATAATGGATTTTTGCATATAATGAATTATATATATTTTAGTTTGGAATTATTGAATTCTGAATTAATTATTTCACACTTGAATTATTAATGTGACACAAAAAAAAAGTTCTCTGTGACATATAATGTAATGTGATAAATGTTATCACAGTTAACTGAGCATTAATTAATTAATTAATTGATTAATTCTTAAATAAATTTGATTTAGTTTTGAATTTAGATATATATATATATGGTTTTGAACCAAATCTTATATATATATATATATAAGATTTTATAATATGTTAATATATATATATATATATTTTGAATTCGTTTACTTTTCAAACGTAAACGTTTTACTTTATTATATATTATATATATATATATTATTAAAATCACGGTTGACATGATTTCAATAAAAAAAAAGAAAAAACGAAAAAGCGTTTCCTTTACTTTTTTCTTTACTTATATATATATATATATGTGTGTGTGTGTGTGTGTGTAGTGTACGAATCACAAAGTGATTGGGGAAAGAAAAAAAAAGGAAAGAAAGAGAAAGTTAAAAGGTTATAACCTTGTAAAATATATCATTTCCCTATATGTGTGATATGGTGATTATTTTCATATTGAAAAGTCAATTGAAAAATAACTAATTGCTCAGATATAAATAGAGAGAGATAACAGTTATCTCCAGAGTTTTTTTTATTCACATAACTTTTGCAAAAATACTTTAAGAGAAAAACTGAGAGTTCTTCTCTGAAAAAAAAGGTCTACTATCTCATGTGTTGAGTACATAGTAGATTCAAAAAAGTGTGAGGAAAATTCATTCTTGTAGTTTGACACCCACTCATCTTTTCATTGGTGTGGAGGCCTGGATTGAAAGATCGTGGTGTCAAAGAGGAAAGCTAGGATACCCTGATAGTCTTCAAAAGATTTGTAAAATTCCTAAAGCTTTCTATTATTAATTAAAATTATATATCTATTCTCGATGAACAAAGTTTTTAGAAAATTTTTGTTTATCAACGATCCACCTATTCCGTTGCGTTTCATATTTCAATTCCAACATATGGCATCGGAGCGGGTTATAGCATATATAATTTTAATTAACATAATTTTATTGTGATAATATCATTTTTTTATGCATGATTATGGGCACTTCGCATCTATGTAATTTTTATTCATGTGATGAATGGTTATTTGATGAATGGATTTTTGGTCGTTAATTATATGGTCCTTTTGGATTGATAATTTTATTTTTAGTTTGATTAGATCAAATCTATGTAAGCCTATAAGGTGGCATAGGCTTTTTGTAATTTATCATTATTTTTTTTTCCTCCTCTCCTTCACCTACTACACGTGGAGCGATGAAGAAAAAGAAGTTCACTGGATTTTTGGGCTTAGTTGAGAACATTGGGCCTGTCAAATTTCAAAGACAACCTAGCAGATTGTTGCATAGCAAACCACCCAATGAAGACTGCCTAAATGGAGCAGGGAATTATGTATAACTTACAAGAAGACCTTTGTAATTTATTCATTTATTTGTTTATTTTATGGGTTGTAATTTAATTATCCAAAAGGACTCGGTCAAAAATCCACTTTATTTTCATGCTTTATTTTTATGAGATGATTGTGATAACATGTTCATGCATTATAACATGTCATCTAGGAAAATGTCCACTTATAGTTATTGTAACATAACAGACATACACATGCATATTATTTTTATAAAGGTGTTTATAAAATGAGTTAATATGTGTTAGAATTAATTTAATGAGATTAAATTAATTAGGTTGGTTTTATAATTTTAATTTATTAATCAACTGAATAATATAAATTTAGTTTTAATAGTTAAAACTTGGTAAAATTCACATTAGTTTTAAGTTATCTAATTTTTAAATTGTTTAATGATTGGGTAACTTAAACAATTCATAATAAATTTAGATTTTTAGAAAATATGGTAATTTATCTAAATGTAAATAGAATGAGATTCTATAAACACTTAATATAACCTAGTAATTAATTTTTTTTATTTATTAACTAGAGTTATGAAACATATAATGTTTTATAAGATAAAACATATTTTTTGAAATAATGAGTGAGAGAAGGTAATATGACAATATAACCTGCGGTCTCCACTATTAGCACAACACCGTGAGATTTAGGTGGCGCCTCGCGACGCTTTGATTTCGTCCTCCCTACGGAAGGTGTCCATTTAAATCAATATCAAGGTTGGCTTCCTAGAGATAGGATTTTATAATGTATTTCAAAATTGACCTACCCTACGGCGACAATTTTGAGTTAAGTTGTTAAAATCTGAAATAGTGGATCACACTTATAAGGATGTAATTAAATTGTTAATTATATCTTGACCAAATATAAACGGTTATTAATAAATATAGAAAATATGAGATATTTTGAATATATTTATTAATTAAGAATGTCTCAATTCAATTCATAAATAATTTGACCTACCCTACGGCGGCACTTTATTTATTAAAATTGAATAATCGTGGAATTAGTAAAATATTTTTTATGTGTTTTTCATATGCATCATGCATCATGTCTACTATTCCAAAACATTTATTTATGATGTTTTTGCAACCATTTAATTTATGTTGTTTTATTTATTTATTACAGCTACAATGTCTAATCCAATCATCGCTATTCTCTCAAATGAAAAATTAACCGGAGATAATTTTGTCAAGTGGAAAAGTAACTTGAACATTGTACTAATTTGCAAAAATTACAAGTTTCTCCTAACGGAGGAATGTCCTCCATCGCTTGCTACCAATGCTCCTCGTAATATATGAGAAACATATAATAATTGGATCCAGGCAAACAACAAAGCCCGCTGTTTTCTTTTGGCTGGCATGTCTGACGTGCTTAGGATGAAGCATAAAAGCATGGAGATTGTTTATGAGATAATGCAGTCTCTACAAAACATGTTTGGTAAACCTTCTAAAAAGGCGCGCCATGAAGCCGTTAAGGTGGTAATGAATGCCAAAATAAAGGCAGGCATTTCGGTTAGAAAATATGTTCTCAACATGGTTAACTATCTTCATGAGGCCGAGGTGAACGGGGCTGTGATAGATGAAGCCACACAGGTGGGAATGATTTTGGAAACCCTTTCTCCTGTGTTCCTTTAGTTCAAAAGCAACTATTTCATGAACAAGCTAAAATATAACATGACTAAGTTGCTTAATAAGCTTCTGTAACACCCCGAAGTTGATTAAATGGTATTAGAGTGTAAAATGGTGAATTAGTGTGCCATGATGAGTGTTTTGAACTTAATTTGATTATTTTGTGAAAATTAAGAAACTTTGTGTTAATTTACTCTTTTAATGATTTTTAATTATTCTAAATTGTTTTTAATTGTTAATTTAACTTTCAATAAAGCAATTTGATTTTGAAAACAGTGTATTATTGTACACAGTTTTGTACAACTACTTTTTCTTTTTCCTCTATTTATTTTCCCTTTCTCTCTCTTCCTCTCATTTTCTCACGCTCGCCTCTCTCTCCTCTCTCTCGTCTCTCTCGGTTTACTCTCTCTCTCTCTCATTCTCTCTCTAAAATTTTTGAAACAAAATTCATTTTCAAGCTTCGGGATTGTGGATTGAAGGCTCGGGAATACGATTGAGCAACCACAAACTCGATTCAAGCTTCGATTTAAGGTTAGTTTTCAAAATTTCTAAACTTTTTCAATTTTTTAAATTTTCTTGCATTTTGAAATTTAAGAGTTTCTAAGTCTAGAAAAGCTTTGATCTAGCTTAGAGTAACTTAGATTAACTAGGATTGAAGCTTTATTTCATCAAAAACGGATTGGAATCGAGATTTTTTATTTTTCTCCTATTTTCTCTATTTTTGGATTTTTGTAAAAATCTTGCTCAAATTTTGTTTTAATAAGTTAAAAAGTGTTCTACTATGATTTCTTATAGTTTATGATGATTATCCATGCCTGGAAACTGAGAAAACAAGTGAGATTTGAGAATTTAAAATTCGGGATGTCGAGACCCGTGCGTGGAAAATTCTAGAATTTTCCCAAATCGGCAGGCCAAACTTCGTGTTCGGCAGGCCAGATTCAAAGGATCGGTAGGCCGGATTCATCCGACCGACATGCCAAACCTGGGAATGTTCGGCCGACCAGACTTGGCTTTCCGGTAGGCCGAACCAGGGAAACCAGCAGGCCGACCGAGCAAGAAAAAATTTTGTGATTTTCACCCGTTTTAACTGTTTTGAATCCTGATTTAAATTTCAACTTCATATAATGATTTTGTAAACCTAAATGGCACACTAGGACACCATGAGATGATTTAGTATCATAGGATACCTTGGGTTAGATACTAATGGATTAAGTTATTATGCATTTAAGGATTGTGCGTGGATCCGCAAGTTAACGTATAGCGGATCGGGATTACGGTGTGGGACACTGACACGGATATTGAGGTAGGACTTCTACCCCTCTTTTTTTGGTAGCCCTATTTCTAAAATGATTTAAGCCAAAAATAAATTTTTATCAAATGTTTTCAATGATATATTGGGAAATGATTCTATTTAAATATCTTTACAAGCAGTTGATTGAGAAATGTTCATAATGAACCCCATAATGAATATAAATGATTATATCTGGTCAAGAAGAGATTTTATGAATCAAAGAGATATATATGTATACATATATATATATTGGGGCATGATGCCATATCAGAGATCGGGTCGTGTAGTGAACGACCTTGGGGGCAGGTCCCGAAACCCAGCTGGGCCACTACGGTGGTGAATTACATATGGTTTGCCCAGGAAAGGAAAATTGTATTCTTTCTGGTTGACCTATCTAAAGCATTTTGGTAAGATTATATTTTTATTAAATTCTCATTTAATTATTTATTTGTTTAATTACTCTAGCTCGTTTTCTGTATATTTATCTGGTTTACGAAATTTCTTTTAAAATTAAATAATTTTCAAATATAGTCCTACTGAGCCTTTCGCTCACATTTTTATTTGTTTTAAAATCTTAACCCTAGGTGGATATCAGCATAGGATTGGAGAAGAGTCCGCCGACCGGACTTACGACCAATAGAAGGATTTGGTAGGTTAAATTACAATTCAAGGCATGTAAGATTTTAACTTCTTTTCTATTTTGGACTGTAGTTGTATCATAATATTGTCAATACTATATACGTGTGCACAATATGTGGGCCAGTGGGACCCATGCGCGTTCCACCCCATATTTAATTGTTTAATGTTACTTTTATTTATTTAATTATCATAATGGTTTATTTTAATTCCTTAAATTATTCTACTTCAAATGATTTTAAAATTATAACTTTTAATTATAAATTTGAATTTTAAACCCTGTTTTTAACTAAATCTTCATTTAATTAACTTAATTAAACCACCACGTTACCTCCCGTACTCCGGGGCGTGACAGAATGGTATCAAAGCTCAAGGTTATGAACCTTAAGAATTGTGCACACATAGGTACGACAATGGAATACCACTGATAGTCCAAATTTTATTTTCAAAAGTGAGAGAATGGCACCTAGACGTCGCTCGACAGCGGATGCTGAGTTTAGAAACGATGAGGGCATGATGAGGGCTATGTTTGCTGCATTTCGGCAGATGGCAGCAAGGGCAAGACCTGATGATTTCGAGGCTAATCGTCGGCACACGTACTTTAAGGAGTTTCGGCGTGCATCAGTACCGACTTTTGATGGAACTGGGGACCCGCAGGTGGCAGAGTATTGGCTAGATTCGATTGTTAAGCATTTGGATACGCTTGGTGTGCCAACGGAGTATCGTGTGGAGTTCGCAGCATATAAGTTTGAAGGTGGCGCTAATACCTCGTGGAAACAAGCAAAGCGTCTAGAAAACAATGGTGATATTGATTGGGATAGATTCGAGGAGTTGTTTTATGACAGGTATTTTCCGCAGGGATACAAGGACCAAAAAGCGGCAGAGTTCTATAGGTTACAGCAGGGCGATATGTCAGTTCGGGAATATGAGGCGAAGTTTAATGAATTGGCTAGGTTTGCTCCCTCAGCAGTGGCATCAGAGCGTGAAAGGTGTATCAAATTTTAGGAAAGACTTAAGGCTCCTATTCGACGACAGATAGTTGCCCTACGACTCCGGAACTTTGGAGAGCTTATGTCATCAGCAATATCAGTGGAAAATGATTATGCACAGTATTGTGAGAATTGAGCTAAGGCATCAGGAGGACCACAGAGGAGCGGCAGGAGAAGCGTCAGCAGTCGACCGACTTCGGGAAAGAGCAAACAGGGTGGCGTGAACAGCGGTAGCAGTAGTTCATCCAGCAGCGGTCGCAGCAACCCCTACAGCTTTCACTGTCATTTTTGCCAGCAGCCAGGACACATCAAAAGGAATTGCCCGATCAGGAGTGCTCGCTTAGGACTTCAGACCGGAGAAGGAGCTAGCCGTCAGCCTCAGCTTCAGACTCTACCTCAGCCTCAGCAGTATCCTTAGCTTCCATTCCATCAGTTTTCTCATCAACAACTGTCATACTCAGCGCAAGGACATCAGCAGCAGAGTTTTTAGTGTAATATCCCTCAGTATCGAGCGCCGAGTACAGCTAATATCCAGTCGCCATCACCGCAGCAGTATCGGCCAGTTAATCCAGGAACTAGTAATGTGGGTAGAGGTAAAGGAAAAGCTTTAGTGCAGATTCATACGATGACGTCAGGAAGTTCAGATGCCCAGACCCATAACGTAGTTGTTGATGGTGCGATCATGGTTTCTCAGTCTTTAGCACACGTGTTGTTTGATACTGGTGCCACTCATTCTCTCATTTCGAACTCTTTTGTACATGCCTTGGGATTAGAAATAGAAGAGTTTGATGAACCCTTAGTTATAACTTCACCCTTGCGGCGGGTGTGTGTGAACAATATTTGTAAAGCTTATAAAATAAAGATCGGGGATGAGATTTTGAAAAGTGATTTGATTATAATCCCCATGAGAACCTATGATGTAATCTTAGAAATGGATTGGTTATCCAGATACAATGCAGTAGTGAACTGCCAACTTAGAAAAATGACCCTAGTGTCTGATAGGGGGACGGTAATCACCTACCAAGGTGGTGGTGATCGGTTGATGAGTAAGCGTCGTGTTAGGACATGTCTCGGAGGGCGAAAAAACGTAGTTTGTCATGCTATCTTCATGGATTTGGAAGGGGAGTCCAGTGTTTCGAGAAGACGTGTATTGATTCCAGTAGTAGATGAATTTGTGGATGTCTTCCCCGACGAGCTACCAGGATTACCGCCATATCGGGAGATTGAATTTGGTATCGAATTATTTCTAGGAACAGCACCGATTTCTATAGCACCTTATCGGATGGCGCCGGCAGAGATGAAAGAACTCAAGAGGCAACTTCAGGAACTTGCTGATAAGGGATACATTCAGAATAGTACATCACCGTGGGGAGCACCGGTCTTGTTCGCTAAGAAACATGATGGAACTCTCAGGTTGTGCATAGATTACCGTCAGTTGAATCGAGTTACAGTGAAGAATAAGTATCCATTGCCCAGGATCGATGAGTTGTTTGATCAGTTGGGAGGCTCGCGGTACTTTTCAAAGATAGACTTGAGGTCAGGATATCAACAGCTCAGGATTAAGGAAGAGGATATTCCTAAGACAGCATTCAGGACCCGGTATGGACATTTTGAGTTTTTGGTAATGTCGTTCGGATTGACGAATGCTCCAGCAGCTTTCATGGACTTGATGAACAGGATATTCAAGCCTTATTTGGATCAGTTTGTGATCGTGTTCATTGATGACATCTTGATTTATTCTAAGACTTGGGAGGAGCATGAGCAGCATCTTAGGATCGTGCTTCAAACTCTGCGAGAACATCAATTGTATGCCAAGAAAGAAAAGTGCGAGTTCTGGTTGACAGAGGTCAAATTTCTGGGTCATGTCATTTTTGAGCAGGGTATTTCAGTGGATTCGTCAAAGATAGAAGCCATAGTGAATTGGGAACGACCGAGAAATGTGGCGGAGATCCGCAGCTTTTTAGGACTTGCAGGATATTATAGGAAATTCATGAAAGACTTCTCGAAGATAGCAGCGCCGTTAACAAGATTGATTAGGAAAAATGTCAGGTTCGAGTGGAATGAAGAATGCGAGTTCGCTTTTCAAGAATTGAAGGATCGGTTGACTTCAGCTCCAGTGTTGATTATTCCCAATAGTGATGAGCCATACGAGGTTTATACGGATGCTTCAGGACATGGACTTGGATACGTGTTGATGCAACAGGGACGTGTGGTAGCGTATGGATCAAGACAGTTACGGCCTCACGAGCGAAATTATCCAACTCACGATTTGGAGCTTGCAGCAGTGATTTATGCATTAAAGATTTGGAGATGTTATTTGTTCGGGGCAACATTTCAGGTTTTCTCCGATCACAAGAGTTTGAAGTATCTGTTCACTCAAAGGGATTTGAACTTGAGGCAGCGAAGATGGATGGAATACATGAAGACTATGATTTTGCATTGCAGTATCATCCTGGGAAGGCGAACGTCGTCGCGGATGCGCTCAGTCGAAAATCTTCAAGGATATTGGCATGTTTGGCTCTCGAGGATTGGAAAAGAGATGTAACAGTAAGTGAGTTCGGTCTATAGTATTGCGAGGACTACGATCGTATTTCGATGTATCATATGGAGGCGACCCCAGCTCTTGTTCAGATGGTGAAGCAAAACCAGTGGCAAGATCAGCATCTTCAGGGAATCTGGACACGAATTTGGAACGGGGAGTAGTTCGAAGAATGGAGGATACACGCAGATGGATCGTTGTACTTTAGGAAGCGTTTGGCGGTTCCAGCTATCGCAAAAGTGAAGAAAGCCGTAATGGACAAAATTCATAGATCTCAGTTCGCTATTCATCTAGAGAATACGAAGATGTATCGTGACTTAAAGAGGCAATATTGGTGGAGAGGCATGAAGAAGGACGTTCGAGAATACGTGGCCAAGTGTGCGATTTGTCTTCAGGTGAAAGCCGAGCATCAGAAGCTAGCAGGTCAGCTTCAGCCACTTCCTATTCCAGGGTGGAAATGGGAACACGTGACGATGGATTTTCTTACCAGATTGCTGAGGACAGAGCAGCGGCACGATGCAATTTGGGTCATGATCGACAGGTTAACGAAATCGGCTCATTTCATTCCGTTCAGATCGACGTGTTCGAGGAGGATTCTTGGAGAATTGTATCTACAGAACATAGTACGATTGCATGGAGTTCCTTTGTCCATCACCTCTGATAGGGACACCAGATTTAATGCCAGGTACTGGAGGAGCTTTCAGGAGGCTATGGGTACATATTTGAATTTCAGCACGGCATTTCATCCTCAGACGGACAGACAATCGGAGTGGGTTATTCAGATTCTCGAAGACATGCTACGAGCTTGTGCATTGGACTTCGACGAAAACTGGAAGAAATACTTTCATTTGGTGGAATTCGCATACAACAATAGCTATCAATCGAGTATTGGTATGGCACTGTTTGAGGCATTGTATGGGCGACCGTGTCAATCGCCAGTATGTTGGGCCGAGCCAGAAGATAGGATCATTCTTGGGCCAGATGAGATTCGTGATAGCAAAGAGAAGATCGTCGTGATTCGAGATCGATTGAGAGCAGCTCAGGTCGACAGAAGAGCTACGCGGATAGAAGACGGCGACCTTTGGAATTTGAGATTGGAGATTTCGTACTTTTAAAAGTATCTCCTCGTAAAGGCATTTCGCGATTCGGAGTAAAAGGAAAACTCGAGCCAAGGTATATTGGACCGTTCGAGATTGCTCAACGTGTGGGTGTGGTTGCGTCTCGACTCAATCTTCCTTCAAAACTTTTGCATGTTCACAATGTATTTCACGTATTGATGCTTCGAAAGTGTCCACCTAATCAGGATAAGATCATTTCATTTCAGGATGTGCAGATTTAGGAAGACACGACATATGAAGAAGTGCCGATTCAGATCATCGATCGTAAAGTAATTAGTTTGCGTCATCGTGAGATCTCGTTAGTTAAGGTCGTGTGGTAGCATCATGGGGTTGATGAAGCCACTTGGGAATTGGAATCGAGTATGCGGGAGTTGTATCCGCATTTATTTTGTTTTTGAGTTGATTTGTAAATTTCGAGGACGAAATTTCTTTTAGGGGTGGAGAGTTGTAACACCCCGAAGTTGATTAAATGGTATTAGAGTGTAAAATGGTGAATTAGTGTGCCATGATGAGTGTTTTGAACTTAATTTGATTATTTTGTGAAAATTAAGAAACTTTGTGTTAATTTACTCTTTTAATGATTTTTAATTATTCTAAATTGTTTTTAATTGTTAATTTAACTTTCAATAAAGCAATTTGATTTTGAAAACAGTGTATTGTTGTACACAGTTTTGTACAACTGCTTTTTCTTTTTCCTCTATTTATTTTCCCTTTCTCTCTCTTCCTCTCATTTTCTCACACTCGCCTTTCTTTCCTCTCTCTCATCTCTCTCGGTTTACTCTCTCTCTCTCATTCTCTCTCTAAAATTTTTGAAACAAAATTCGTTTTCAAGCTTCGGGATTGTGGATTGAAGGCTCGGGAACGCGATTGAGCAACCACAAACTCGATTCAAGCTTCGATTTAAGGTTAGTTTTCAAAATTTCTAAACTTTTTCAATTTTTCAAATTTTCTTGCATTTTGAAATTTAAGAGTTTCTAAGTCTAGAAAAGCTTTGATCTAGCTTAGAGTAACTTAGATTAA